>BQNB010125032.1:2678-19839 GCA_026074375.1 Tanacetum coccineum
TAAAAAAATATTTTTCGTAAAAAATTTAAAAAAATTTTACAAAAATTTCAGACTTTTTAAAATTTTTATTTTATAAAAAAATTTAATTGTTTTTCATATTTTTTAAATTTTAATTTTTTTTAAAGTTAATTTTTTTCTACGAAAAAAATTAAATTTTTTAAAAGTTCAGAAAAAATAAAAAAGTAAAAAAATTCGAAGTAAAACGTAAAAATTTTTAACTTTTTTTATTTTTTCTTAATTTTTTTAAAAATTAATTTTTTGTTTAATTTAAAAAGTACGAAAAAAATTTAATTTATTAAAAAAAATAAAGATTTTAAAAAGTACAAAAAAATTTTAAAATTTTTTAAAATTTTAACGAACAATAACTTAAATGAAAAGCATGTGCCACAAACATGATTTGTCCCCTTTTTACATTGTTTTTTGATTCTCAAGTTGATGATTCTCACTATTCTCCACTTTTTTTAAAGAATGAATTTGCTTTCCAAAAAATCATATTTTAATTCTCTATTCTCATTATTTGATGTACCAAACTAAAGAATTCTTTCTCATTCCCTTTCTTACCTTTCCATTCCATCATACCAAACGTTCCCTAAGTGATTTACGTCGGGTGCAAACATTGTTGAAGCAGACTTGAGATGTCGAGAGATGTTGTCGTATGAATGCATTGATGATTTGTGATCACAAGTAACTTAAGCACTTTACGTTATGTGTTATGAATAACATGTTTGTCATCACCAAAACATGAAGAGAATGTATAGATTAAATATCGTAATATTTCTACCAACAGTAAAAAATAAAAATACAACATGTAAGGTACATATGTAAAATAATAAAAATGCATAGAGCATGTAGAATAATATTTAGTCTAGAGTCAGGTTTACATTTAATGTACGTTTTACGACGACACGCGGGATAACCTAATGGGTTACCCGTAAAAGTAAATTTTATGCAAAATTAAAATAAATAGTAAAAGTACAAAGTTAAATAATGACCTGAAAATTACGGATTGCTATAGTCTACCCCCGTTAAGAGAATTCCGTCCCGGAGTTCATATCTGTACTGATGAGAAGGCAAATAAAAATGGGGAATTAATAAGTCATATTGATGATCAAAGAAGCACATACCGAGTAACAATGCGTATCAAGATCGAAAAATGAATTTGTACCAATAATCAATGTGAATGGAGGGATCAAAGAAATTACTAATCTTCAAAGGAAGTGAATGCCAATGCAAAGAGGTTATATTGAGTTTGATATTTCAGGATTAGAGAATCCCAAAAGAAAGATTAAATATTTTTACGAATGAAGAAACAAAAGACTAGCAATCAATGCAAATAGGCTAACCAATAGGTCATAATAATAGTAAATATTATGAATATTCGTACAAATGTAGTAACAGTCAAAGAAAATGAACGTAGAGAGTCATTTGTTCTATCCGATCACGAACCGAAAGACTATAAAGAGTCATTCGTACAATTAATCGATGCAAACGAGAAAATTAATACCAATAGCTGAAAGAGGCACATCTCAAAGAAACAATATATTAAGGATGCTAAACGAGATAGGGGAAATAATTGTACAAACAATTAATTATTGAAGGGAGTGGATATATCCGTACCACAAAGTGAATACATCGAGAGTTTTCAAAGCAATGTTTTAAATAAAAGGTCATCATTAACTAGGATGATCGAGACTCTCTCTACGGAGTGAGGGCTGCTGGTTGTATCATTCCCAATGATATTCTAGTCAGGAGGTGTGAGCCTCATTAGCCTGGTATGTCTCAAGGGTCCTTATGCGTGATTCGTTTTCGTCATCCCAGGTCTCGTTCCGCTCTAAGCGAAAGAGTATGTCAGCCATACGTTGGGCTATAAGTCGCTCGGTAGCTGCCGAACTTAGCATTTGTCTTCTTGGGGGCATGATTCTCCAAAATAACAAGAAGTAAAGAGAAAAAGAATGAGACGTTAATAAGTCGTGTTACAAAAGTAGGTGTTCCAAAGCGGTATGTCACGACGTGACATGTTGATAGTCGTATTTAATTAACCGACATGTTTCTATGCGGTGGGTTACGTGACAACGTATGTGTTTTAAAAGTATGAGGCGAGCGTTTTAACTCGGAGTCGGATAGTAAAGTAACCAGTGGGATCGACAAACTGTGTCGAGTATCAATATCATCAAAAATTGTATAAAGTCATGAAAGTAAGTTGTGAAGGCCACTCACAATGTCTTGGAAAAGTTTAGAGACCATTGTGTCACTCACAATGTCTTGAGAAAAGTTTAGAGACTATTGCGTAACTCACAATGTCTTGGAAGAGTTTTAGAGACCAATGTGTCACTCATAATGTCTTGAGAGAGTTTTAGAGACCATTGTGTAACTTACAATCTCTTGGAAGAGTTTTCGTATTGATTAAGAAATCGTTACAGTGAATGAGCATGATTCTATCAACAACACGAAGACAAAATTTCAATAATAATCCGGACGATAATCGAGATCAAGATACATAAAAATAGAATAACAAAATAAATAGCCACGTCAACATAAGATAATATCATAAAATAGCATAATATTTATCCTACAAAATCACGTGCTGCATTGTTTTACAAAATATAAGAAGACAAGTACAACTAACATCATCATTTCTACTAACTGAGATTCTCAGTTTAGTAATACATAAATCAAAAGATACTAGCAAAAGCTTCAAGGACGCCAATCTATTATTTAAAGACCGAGAAGACTCTCAATCCTGTGAAGGTGTAATCTCATTGCAGACTCCCGTACCTCGGAATCCTCTGAATGAGTCTGCAACTCTACGATCTCTGCCCAAGCATCCTCTAGTGAAAACTGTAGTATATCTGCTCTCTACTCTACAACATCAACTCTAGCCTGCAGAGCCTCCACATCATGCTCAATCACCTCCATCCTATCCAAGGACATCTCCTCAAGCTGATCACAAAGTCGGTCGATCGTATCATCGTGACGAATCAGTCTTGCCAAAATCAATGGGATGGTACGATGGATATGCTCACCGGTGACTAGGTGAACCTGAGCTGCAGACGAGCTCTCTTTGATCTTGTACCTCGGCTCACCCTCTCGGTCTCTCTAAGTCTGAACTCTCGGTTGTAACAACTCCCAGCGTCGGGCAGCCGACCTAAAACGAAGCTTTAGAACATGCGGTACAACAGTCTTTGGTGTAGTGGTCTCGATAGCAGCATCGGTCATGATAATATCCTGCTGTGATGGAAGAGGTGCACAATCGAAGGAAGCAGGAATATGGTCAGGAAAAACAAGGTCCGCCATGATGCTCTAAAAATAAATGAGCATAAGTAGTTAGAAAATAATCAAGCATTTACATAAATAACCTTTATGTAAATTAAACATTAATGCTATAGTAAATAGTAAATAAGCATAAGTGATTGAAAATAGTCAAGTTTTATATAAATAAATAGTGATGCTCTCGAAAATAAGCAAAAGTTTTTTCGAGAAACAATTCAAGTATTTATATAAATAGCCTTTATATAAATTAAATAATGATGCTCTAGAGAATAAGCATAAGTATTCAAGAAGTATACGCGCATGGATAATGTGTAAGGCAATAAGGGGGGGGGGGTCCTAATATATATAGTAGTTATAGTCTAGGTACTAAATGCAACCTAGTTCTCTATAACCAGTGCTCTGATACCAATCTGTAGCACGTCCAATTTCAAATAGCAGCGGAAGACAACCGAGGGTACTACTTCATAGCACAAAGTACAAGTTACAGAAAACGACCTCTAAATGAGACGTTTTGAAAAGTTACACATTCGATATATTTAAACATCAGAGTTTACAAAAGGTGAGGTCCCAACAGTTGTACGATTCATGAGTATTTTTAAAACGTTATCGAATGGTAACAATGATGCAAAAGCCTTCAAAACATGCCATGCGACTCCATGCCAAGCTAACACCTTAGGGACCTGAGATAAACATGTTAAAAATGTCAACAAAATTGTTGAGTGAAATCCATAGGTTTATAAGTAAGAACAGTGTTTAAGTAAAGTGATGAACTACAAGATTTCAAGTAATAGTTGAGTTAATGTAACCCAAAAGTCGTAAAGCATTTATTATTTTGCTAAGATCATGATACCGAAACGTTAACACTATAATCAAAGTTATAGCAGAGGTTGCCCTTAGTAGGTAAATTGCCATCTTACCTAGTATTCAAATACAATGCGTCAGTTTAACATGGTAATCAGATGTTACATACCCGGACGGGGGTTGTCAGCCCCAATAGATCTATTCACATCATTCGCGTTTACTTCATAAAAAGTAATTAACGGTACATGATATTGGGACTTGTTTTTGGCAATAGTGAACTTAAGCAATAATAATATTAGGAAAAGCATTTAGTTTCAAACACTTGTGTCCATAAGTAAAAAGTAAGTAGCATGTATCTCCCCCAAGAAGTTTATAAAACAATTAAACGAGTAAATGTGGGGTTATGAACTCACCTTTATTCAATGCGATAAAAATAACGAGAATAAAGCGTCGAGAAGCCGAGTAATATCCTATAAGCAACCTAGAAATAATGTCGCGTCTTAGGTTTTATAAATATTGCGCGTAAATATGCAAATGAGTTTTTATAAATTTTTTATATTGATTATACATTGTACTTGGTGTTTTATAAAGTTTATTAGACAATTGTGTGAGATCTAATATATCACTTGACTTCACCATGATCAAACCAAGAAATAAGATGGGAGAATGAGAAGAAACTAGAGAGAAGTTAGAGAGAGAAAGAAGAAAGATTGGTGGATTACTATGTGTATGTAAGAAATACAAATGAGCAACCAACCCTTCTCTATTGTGGAGAAGGGGTATTTATACCTAGACCATATACATGGGACGCCTAGGTTTAATACACAGGCTGGGCTCGGGATTACTTGGGTTAAAACTCGTAACATGTGCACTATTAGATTACATTAAATGAGTCTGTTACCCTATCTTAGCCTATTACAACGTGAAATATATAAAGACTGAGTCTTCCCGACTGAATGACCGAGCTTCCATGTTTGACTCAATATTTTGAGGCTAAGAATCTCCCTCGAAGTGAGGTCTTGAATACTTCTATCTTGGGTTCCTTGAGATTGCATTGTCGTTGAGTTCTTGAGTCTTGATCTTGCTCTTTATCTTTGTTGTAGGCTTGTTCCTTCATGTTGTGTGATCTTTGATCTTGAGCCTTTGTTACTGTCTTTTGACTCCGAGATCTTTAAATCTTTCTCCTTGAGATCTTTGCCACCTTGCGATTTTGTGTCTTGACCAATATGCTCATACTTTGAAAGCTTGCTAACAATCTCCCTTGACAATCTTTGTCTAGATAATCTTGATATCTTTAAGGAAGATCTTGAATATCAGAGTTGCAGAAGTCTTTGTCTTTGCATGAAATTTAGTTTTCTTGATTCTTGAATCTTGATGCTTATAGTATGTCTTTGTAGCTTGAGTATGAGCATGTGGTAATGAATATGATGCCGCTGGAATAAGGTCGTTACTACATCATCAGTACCAGCATTTGAATGTTAGTGATAAACAACAGATATGGATGAATCATGTCTTTGTCATTCGTCGATGTCGGTAACATTACGATCCGGTTCCGTGAGGACCGTTTTATAGTATGAAAACTATACCTGTGATCAGGTAGGTTCAATTTAGAAGAACCTCCTTGATAGGGTTTCCAGCTGTACTAGCTTGTTCTCATTATCGAAACGTCTCAAAGCAGACAACACGATTATAGTGAATCAGTTAGTTACTTTCTTACTGATTAAGTCGTCAATTCATATACTTGACCAAACTCGATATCCAGTTAGCACAAGCTTGATTCATATAGAATCTTGCAAGTCACCTACCACAGTGCTGTTTAATGTTGAGTCTGGAAGGATTTCCATTTGTCACTGTGAAACTAAATAGTATCACTCTGAATGTTCTGGCAAGATCACAAGGATAATGCGTAGGACTCTTTGATACAAATTATTGTATAATGATGAACAACAAGTGTTTTACATGAATTATGTCCTAATGAGATATCTACAAATTATTGTGCACTTTAGTTTTAGTAATCGGAGGCTGGAGCTGACCACCACCTATTCAATATCTACAATCTCAAAGTGAGATGTTAATAGATAACGTGTGTATATCCGTGACAAATGAGACAAGTATCTTTTGAGAGAAACTTAAATGGCTGGGAAGGGTTGTGCATTGCATCACTGAGTACATGATGTCTATCTTCAATACCATAAATCATCTTTGTGATTCTGATAGATTATGTACTGACCTGGTTTTTGCCTAAAGTTGTGTGAAGGGCTCCTTTCTTTTCACCCTTTATCCATACATTTGTTTTTCATTCTTCAACCCTTTCAATGTTTACCAAGACATTATTACTATCACTCTGTTGTGATTTTTCCCGTGATAACTCATGTCTTAGTCAACATTTTTTTCCTTATTCTCATTCATCTCCAATCATACCTAAGGACTTCTAATTTAACTATGGAATGTCCATGGGTAGATCCCTCCGTGTCACACCCCGCCAGTGGTGGAAACACGGGATGCGACGATACCGTTCATCGCACAAGACACAAGATCATACACTTTACAATTTACAAAGAAAAGATTTGGATTTACATTAACTTTATAAGTTACGACTTGGCGGTAAAACAATTTCAACTCTTCTTGACTTAACCCCCTTGGGTAAACATCTTTGGTCTTCCAACCTAATTCACATACCTTTAATTTACACACCTGAAAATGATACTCAAAAACGTCAACAATAATGTTGGTGAGCTCGTAGGTTTGACCTTAAACCCAAAAGTTGTGCCAATATATCAAAACAGTAGACAATAGTGCAATACAACAGTGAATATATGTGCAAACAACCCATGACATAGCATCCCTACTAGTCATGTAACCCAACCCAGCAATCCCGGTAGTCAATCACCATATGTCACTTACACACCTAAAGGGCCTACCAGCTGGAGCACTAAATTAGGGCAGGACCTCACACATACCAGGGTAGGCGTACCCATCCGCTCCAATAACTACACAAATACTGGGTAGGCGTACCCATCCGATCCAAACAATCATACAAATACTGGGATAGGCGTACCCCTCCGATCCAAACAATCATGCAACACATAATATTCACATAGCAGTCATAAGCACATATCTTGTCCCAAAACAAAACCACATTTCGCACAGTTCAATTCAAAACATTTCAAAACACATTTGAGTATCATTTTTCCCCAACGGAAAAGACAGTAAAAATGGGGCTACGAGAACTCACCTCAAATAGCAAAATGCAAACAGCACAAATCTCAATCTCAAAGCACAAATAATCTCAACGCAAGCGCACAGCAGTACCCGGCCACGACCTAGTCATTTACGACACCGTATTAATATTTGTACGAATTTGTCTTATTGTACAAGTGTCCGTCTTTACACACACCAAGATTCTTAATACCGTTACAAAACCCCTTTTTCTTATCACCAAACCTTTACTTTTATCTTAAAACCGTTATCTTATAACGAAACCATCATCTTTTACCAAAATCGTTATCTCATAACGAAACCGTTATCTTTTACCAAAAGTAAGTCCATTCAGTAACCTTAGTCACCGTGAAAATAATCATATTAGAGTTGAAAATGAAACGTTTACTCATAGTAAACATATTCGAGAAGTTTCGAGAAAAATTATATTTTTCGTCTTTTAGTGAATTTATTAAAATAATTAAATAATATTTTATTATTTAAAATTCAAAATCATGTTTTAGTAAAATTTCTAAGTATAAACTTTTTACGAAATTTTATGACCCGTACGCTCATACAACGTTTTTCAAGGTTTCAAACCTTATTTTCAACACTTTTTATAAATTCGACACGTTTCGACAAAATTCCAAAATCGCATCTTTAACGTTACTAAAACGTTTTTCCTAAAATAACATCCAATTTCACTTTCGTAAATAATATTTTCATTACAAAAGTCCGACAAAACTCTTATAACGCCTAAAAATCGCTATAGTGGGTTTAAGGCCCTCATAAAGGGTCCATTAAGATATTTATAAGTTCAAAATACGATCCAAGTCCAAAAACCAAGTTCCCATTTTACATATATAAGCTATACTAATAAGTATAAATAAATCCGAACCACAATAAGCTCTCATTAAGCACAACTAAAATAGACCTTATTGGGTCGTGTGAGTCATAAGCTCCAAAATACGTATATTAAGCTTGAAAATAAGCTAATAAGCTACGTATCGCATTTGGTTACTACCATAAGCCTCAAAAATAGTCCACAAACATACGCCATAACACAAAAATAGTCAAAATCACTTTCCTAGTGATTTTGGAAAGGTGACGTGGCATTTAAGCCCAAAATAAGCCAAGAAATAGCTTAAAAAATGCCCAATAATCATATAAAACCAACTTACTTATAAAAAAATAAGCTATCTAGCAACATATATTATTCAACCATCACGACCACAACATCAAAACTACAAAAAACCCCTTTTTCCTTTTATATTTGACGAACCAAACGCAACCTTTTTATTCGTTTCATTTCCAAAAATTGATTTTCACAACGATCAACTTGTATAACTAACATCTATGCATCAAGATAAACCCGAAAGGGCAAACAAAATTTAAATTTGAAAACTTACAAGAAAATCTTCAAAAATGTAGATTTCGACACGAACCGGACAACCCAAACGTTGTTTAAATGAATACCCAAATACTCGTATCAACCCGGAATATCACGTTCTCGATCAAAGTTAGAAAATATATGGTGGTTGTGGTGGTTTAGGTGGCGGACGAAATAAGCACACACACACTTGTGTATGTTTTATTTTTTGGTAAATGAAAAAGTATTATGATGAAATGTTTCTAGTGGAAAGCATCTTAAGTTACAAATCTTAGCATGTTAGCTAGAATTAAGCCATGTTGTCTCCCATTGACTTCATTGACCGGCCATGGGATCCAAGGGGTCTCGGGTCTTTCTTTTCGTGTCGGAATCACTTAAATACTCGTAAAACTCAACCGTAAAATTTACCCCAAAGTTAATTAGCATTTTTATTCACCTTAAAATACTTTTCCATTAACCTAGAGTATTCACATGACATATTTACACTTTAAACCCTTCAAAACTCATTTGGACATTAACGGACGTTCACTCGTTTTATTGGTATTTTTCAAAATTCCACGGGCAAACCCCGGAATACAAGAAACTCAATAATACTTTTAAAATAATTATTAATCACAAAAACCATAAATCACCATAATTCTCAACAAAATCACCACCGTTAACACGGTACAAAATCTGAATAAACTGACAAAAGTTAAATAGTCAAAGGACTATAAATGGAATATTCAGAACATAAAAAGGGCAAAGGTTACATTGTATAATTCAAGTGGGGGGATAGAATTAGAATGTTTATTTATCCTATTTACTCACACACTCATACATGCTCATTTATCTCAAATTTAAAAAAATTTTCACGCATACTCTTTGTGAAATACATGATACAAAACCCGCACACAATAACCCATTATTAGATAATTAGTGAGGATTTAGCCTATCCTTTTCCAAATGTTTACTTAAATTCCACAAAATATGAGTGTGCCAGTGATGTAGTAGACTTTAGAACTTGGCTTGGTATATTACTCGAGACCGCAATGATGAGTACTATGGATATAGATGGAGTAACTTGTTTAAATTGGTAAATTTTAGGATTACACCCAAATCACCTTTACATGTTGCTTATTAACTAACTACACCAGTTAGTTAACCCCCGTATAAAACCCTTTTTTACTCTCACTTAAGAAGAAAGGGTACCCCTAAAACAACCCGAAGAGTCAACCTTTAAGGAAATACACCAATTGTTTATTTCGTTACACCTTTAGCCTACCCTGTTAGATTTAGTTTACTTACAGTTCTTAGGTGCTTAAAGTGTAAAGTTTGTATTAATTTCCTGAGTCTTGTGTCAAAATTTTCTATCTTTGGTACGGTTGGGAGAATTTGCACATCGCAAATAGGAATGTATATTATAGTCAAAACTTGTGTAGTTTTTAACTCCAACACAATTATTGGTACGTCCAAAGAATGAAGAATTACCGAAGGAATTGTCCGGAATTATTATGATCGTGAAGATGGTGAAATTACATCGAGTTGCGTAGTATAGTGTTAGCAAAAAAAATTGAAAAAATTAGAAAAATCACAACAAAAAAGAGAAGGAAAGTTTGAAGCTAATCGTTTCGCAACTACCGAAGAAATTACACGAAGGATCGATTATTCCTTGATACAAAATCAACGATGTAAAGTATTGTATAAAGTGGAAGATATCGCCACTTACCTTGTAAATTATGTAAAGTATGGGATGATTGGGAAGTTGACCGTTACGGGAACGCCAATTTAGGTTGTTGTTTTTTATCTATGATCAAGACGTTCTAAATAGTTGTGTCTTTATCATGGTAACGGTCGAGAAAAAGTGTCTAGCAACTTGTATTTTAGACTTAATCTATTTGTTTCGTAATTTTTATTTAACAACAATTTACTTCTCTTTCCTAATGACTAGCCGCTGGTTTTACGCGAATGAGGATTTGTACGAGCGTGCATGTCTATTCCGTCGTTACGGCCATGTATGCATGTCTCAGCTGCCTCGTTGGTTTACGACTTTTGGTGAAAGTTAGAAGGTCTCTACCCTATATCATTCTTCATCCTAACCTTGGTCAATTCAAATGAGGATGTTATTCGAACACACATGTCTATTCTGTCGTTACGGCCATGTATGTGTGCTTCAGCTGCCTTGTTGGAGTGGTACTTCTGGTGAAAGATTGAAGAATGATCAACCCTAAGCCTTATCATATAAACCCATATTTACCTTTATAAACTTGTTACTCCTTAGCTTTAGCGGTGGAGATGTGTATCCTTGCCAAGCTTATGATAGAATACTCGTCAATGACCCAAGCAATTTAAGCAAAATTAGGTTACATGTTACCACATAAATTAGTTGAGTGATTTGAGTGTTTTCATCTTCCTATTTCGTGAGGTGTTTGGTTGTGTACTTGTAATAGATCAAATAAATGCTTTAACGGAAAATATCCTTAGGGATACATTTTTTATAAACTTCTAAAGGCTACTTGAGGACAAGTAGGATTCAAGTCGGGGGATATTTGATGACATCGAATAACGTCTATTTTATAGCATCATTTATCCCATGTAGTTAATGCATTTTGTATAATTATTGCAAAGAATTGTTACTTAATCGTCTATATTTGAGAATTGCAGTAATTACGGAGTACTTGGAGAAGTTTATGCTAAAAGGCACGATATTGGAGCAAAAACGAGAGTTTCAGAGAAAGTCGTTTACTGATCCTGACAGAAATACGTCAGTAAGCTTCTAGACCTATACGACGTATCTAAGACTTTGACGAATCAAAAGACCATTGCAGACTTTGAAGAATACGCCATATCCACATCAACGATACACCATATATAATACTTTGGTCAACGAAGAAGAATCAACTAGTTTTACCTTAATACGCCGTATCCATCAAGAAGATACGGCATATCCGTGTCTACACTTCACAAATTACCATGAAGGATTAGAGACCCAATACGCCGTATCCAGGAGACATCAATATGCCGTATTCACAATATAGTAATAAAATATTCTAGAAGATATCAAACGTGGTCCCCTTTACTTCAAGAAATCCCTAATACGTCGTATCTCACATTGCATGAATACGGCGTCTGACGAGTTCCAGACACTTAAATAAATGATCCTAAACTCAATTTTAGGTATGCAAGTGAATCCCTAAACTACCAAGTCGACCAAGAGATGAATAAAGGAGCATTGAAGGTCAGAAAAAATCCTCAAGAACATAGGAAAACTCTTGCAATCTTCACGTAACTGAATACGCGTTCGATTAAGGTTTCTTTATTTTAATCGTTCATCTATCAACCATGTTGTAGACTTTTACAATGACTAATCGCTGATACCTTAGGTTTATCAGCCTGGTTTATGAAGATCAATATTCTGGTTGTTAATCTTGATGCTTAATTTATCATTGAAATATTGATTATGTTTATCACATGATACTTGTTTACGTGCTTAAATATGCAACCTATCATTCAACTGGGTCTAGTCCTACATATTTAATGCGCTGCAACTTCGGTGTTTTTTGGGCGTAGGCTAAGAGTCTAGGATATCTCTCCATATTGCAATTTATATATCTAGAATCATAGGATCACAAATATTGACATATCCTTGCCTTTAGTTTAGTGAGCTTAGTTAAGCCATAAGGTGAGCTTGGTATCAATGAGTACGTTCTTATTTCATTGGTAAGGACTCGGACAATGGACTACTAGTATATAAAGAGCCGTTAAGCAGTAAGTGGGTAAAGTCTCGATGAGTTAGGGTTTAGTAAAAGCACCATTATTAATATCCTAAGATAGATTATAATCAACAAAGGCTTACTTTATGCGGATGCGTCTAATTGTGACAGAATTAGCGTGTCTAGGTCTTAGGAAGAAGTACCGCCTAAGTCTAGGAATGATATGCCCTTTGAGATAAGTCAATCATTGCACTAATAAACAAACCAGTATTTTATCAGATTATTCTTGGTTGATATGTTTTCATTACATTAGTTCTTGACCGTTTCTCTATTGTTTGTTTATCTTGTGTGTGTTTGTTGCTTTACTTCTTCATAACCTTAGAGGTTATAATACACAAAACCGTGCTAGTCTCTCAGGATGAAACCACCATTTTTGCATTAGTTTTAGGTTTAACTTAGATAACTAAAATACTGATAAAATTAGGAATTAACGCTTTCGCTCTTATTGATCGACACCCTACTTACCACGAAACTCCATCTGACCGGGTACATTGCCCGTTAAAGTGTTGTTTTTAGGTATAGTCGGCATAAAATAAATAGTAAAACTTGATAACAAATAATACCTATGCACAATGACACATCAGAGTTATACTCTAAAGATGCAGATGGGTAGAATCAAGGAGATCAAAGGTTGTTGGGTTATGATGACTAAGATTAGGAAAAATAACTGTGTGTATACTTTGGAAGAAAAAGTGATAAATTTGGTATACAAAAACATGGAGGTTCAAAACCAGTTTGATTCAAGCAACTTGGTTCTAAACAAGTTGGGTTCAAACAACTTGGTCATAAACAAGTTGGGTTCAAAAAACTTGGTCCTAGTGGAGTCCATGGAGTACATATTGATAAACGTGTTTGGTTTGAGGTGGAACTGCAGGGTTCTCAAGAGAATCGTAAAGTTGTTGGTATTTCTAATGAAGAGCGTAATGGCTCAAAGACAGTTAAAGACAACAACTTGAAGAAAAGATAAACACAGACCGCTTGGTAAAGGAGCAAGAAAAGGTACACATTGGCACAAAGGTGGGGGTAAACATTATGGTAACCGGAGTACGTGGTCAAGAGGGTGCATAGGGTAATGTTGTTGAAAAGAAGAAAGTGAAGCAGTGTATGAAAGCTAATCTATAGAAATTACTAAAGTAGAATGCTTGTTTTAAGCGGTCCCAGATTGAGGTTCCAGCACGAGGAAAAGATGTTGAGTATTGTTTAAGTGTTACTCCTAACGTGGAAATTGTGGTATATTAGGAGTAAATTTAAACACTGGTTAGGGGGTTGAGTGTATGTTTGTTAAGTTGAATAATCTAGCTCTTAAAAAAGTTGGTTTAGAAGTTTGAAATTACAAGGACTAAGATTGCCAACATTTCTTTGTGTTTCTTTGTTATTTTTAATTTTAGGGACGGAAGGGAAGAATCTGAAAGTATATTGACAATAGGATCTTTACGGTTTTGTTTGAGTCTGTCTAAGCAGGGTTTTCTCAAGTTTATTTATGGTTATAAATTTTTCGTTAGTGATATCAGTTGATATCTCTTTGTTTCCTCAAAGTTATCAAAGTTTCATGTTAATATTTCACAATCCGTTGAAAGATTTGGGTTTTGTCATCGTTTTTTTCTTTGTAATTTGTTTGAACTACAAAACCAGTTAATACAGTATAAAGTAGTAGACTGATGTAGTGAAAAAAAATAAAAGGAGGTTGGTTGAATTAAATTTTATTTGTTGAATATTGATTCTTTGTATAAATTTCCAATGGTATCAAGCCATTTGGCCTTTGATATGAAAGATTCTTGTTTTTCAAAATTAGGTTTATAAAAATTATGGGGTTTTTTTATTTCTGGTTATCAGATTAGTGCAAATAGAGGTGTTAGTGGTTCAATCAGATCAGTGTGAGTCATAAGATGATTCTTGGTTTTGTTGTTGAATTCTTTTTGTTTTTGTTGAGTTGGTTAACTGGGGTTGAGGTATCAATCATTTTAATCAAGATTTGTTTAGATCTTGATTTTCGGGTTATTTTTTGTTTCAAAACTTAATTTTTTCTTTCATTATTTTTATTAATCTGTTTGGGTCTATTGTTTGTTATGTTTATTTGTTAATTTTGGTTTATCCTTATAGGTTGAGTATCCGCTGTGTATGTGGGTTAGGTTTGTCTAAGAGACGTCTGTCTCTTGCTTTGGGAGTTTGTGTTGCTCTGTAACACCTTTCACGCCCTCCTGGATTTGTATCTGTATTGTTTAACTATGTTTAGTTGTTTAATCTTAGAATTTGTGATCTTTGTGTGGTACATAAATTTTTTGCTAACTATTTTAAAGGTGGATTCTTGACCTCGTTCTATAAGAAGACAGGATATCCTTTCCATTAAGCTTGATAATAGGTGTGCATCTTGGTTCTTTCAAATTATGTGTTTTGGTTTTTTGATGATAGTTGTTTGTTTGTTTAGTTTGTTTATCATGGTTGAGGGTGATAATCCTCCAAGAGGACAGGGTGTAGCCTCTGGTCTAATGGGAGAAGTGATATTGATCAGTTTGATCCTTGTAGCTTCATAGTAATGACATTAATGTATCCCTTTAATGGTTTAAACTTGAGGGCACTGAAAAAATGTTCACAACCCCCAAACGGGGCCTGGACGAATACACGTGTCCGGGGGTGTGACGTCATAATACACATCACACAAGATACAAAGAACGACCTCTATGGGTACGTTTAAAATCCAACATCGTTGCATTGATTAAAATAGTTAAAGTTTTACATAGGCCCAATGATAATATGCGGAAGTGAATAAATGGTTTTAAAGTTTGACAACGATGTTAACATAGATGATAATAGCTTTTGAAATCGGTCCAATGCAAGGCAACACCATAAAGCAAGCAAAGACATCCACAGCTAAGCACATGAGAAAAACATGCTAAAACGGTCAACATAAAGTTGAGTGAATTCATAGGTTTAAATTTAATATTAAAGGTGGACCACAAGTTCACAGTACGCACGTGACAGTTATAGGAGATACAACTTCACATAAAAAGCATTTACGTTTGCACTAAGCTCATGACACCGAAGCTCAATTTAAAAGGAAGCATTTTATATGCCAAATAGTATTCCGCGCCCTAAAGGTATCTGACCAGGATCACCTATTGACATTTCGACATGGTATATAACCATTTGTTCAGACCTCCGAAACTAGTAAGCGCTACTTACCCGGATATGGATAATTACTCCAAATAGATCTATTTACAACATTCGCGCTCACTTAACGAGTACGGTCGGTTAAGCAATTGATGGTTCATGATAATTCAGGCATTAGTGGTATATTCGCTAATTAGGCAACACGTAATCAGGAAAAGGAAACGTAAAGTAACTATGTCCATAGTTTGAAAACAAGCAATGTTTCTCACCTCCAAATAGTAAAGTAAAAGTAGTAAAACATGGGGTTATGAATTTAGCTTAGCAAGATGAGCAAATGATAATCACGCAAGTAAAAGATGATATGGAAATCTAGCCGCGACCTAGAATAATAACGCGTCTCAGAATCACAAAAAACATGCCAAGAATTTCACAATATGTTCATCACCAAAATACATCCATGTGTTTGCTTTAGTTTGATTATCAAATCTTGATGAAAACAAATCATATAGTTTTTTGTTAAGTTTTGGCGTTTAACCAAAAATTAATATTTTTAGAAAGTTTCTATTTTAGGGAAGTTTTTAGTTTCAAAACGTTAATACCATCTCCTATATTTGTTAAGTTTCCATATTCTCAAAACGTACTAGCTAGCCTTAATCGCTTAACTTCTATTTCCGTTTCGTTAAATTTTTACCAAACTTAGTAACTTTATCGTTTTTCTTAAAATATGTTAATGACGTCTTTAAATGATACTAATCGATATATATGTGTTACTATATGTTTCGCTAGTGTTAAGAAAGTCCAAAAATGTCCGAAAGTGTCCGAAAACTCATTTTACTATTCACATCAGCATACTATTCATCCGATTTTGTCGAAAGATGTTTCAAGTTTTATTTGGCTATAACTTGGTCGTTTTAAATCCAATTTTAATGTGCGATATATGAAAAACTATCTATTCGAAACGAGCTCTCTAAAAACTACTTTTACGCCTAATGAAAACATATTTAGGTCGACCAAAACCTCAAAACAAATTTGGGACAACAAGCACTTTTTGACAAAACGCAACCAAAATCCACCCAAACTTTAGAATAGTGCCTAATCTAGCCTAATCTCCATTCACAACTAATCAACAACAAAACCACACCTAAATCTAACCCAATCCCTTCATTTCTATTGTTGCAACTATTATTCAACTCTCATCTCACCAAGAACATAATATTTAACTAGTGAAATAAAGTAGAATCATTATTTATGAAATCTTGTTTTATAAACTTTCAAAAATGAAAACACGACATGTGGATTTATGGATCTTGAACATATAAGAAGAACATAAGAAAAACCACAAAGAAAGATTTAAGATACTTACAATAATGAAGAACAAGTAGAGAAATCACAAGATCTATACCCCCAAAATAATAGATCTATAAAACCCAACAACAAATCTTGAAACTCTAACTTAGATCTTGAAGAAAAACCTTTAAACCAAAGAACCAATACTTCAAAACACCTTAGATGTTCTTAGAAATGAACTTGGAATGAGTGAATCTTGATAAAAATCAAAGATATGAAAACCCTAAAAGGGGTGTTTGTTGGTCGTGGGTTAGAGAGCAAAAGGAAGGGGAGAGAGAAATTTTGTTGAGGCTAT
>BQNB010125033.1:0-19839 GCA_026074375.1 Tanacetum coccineum
GGGTACGGGTGGGCCCATTTAACATTTCTTCGGTTTCGGCTTTGACTTTGACTGTTGACTTTGTCGGGGTTGACTTTGACTTGACTTGACTTGGTTGACTTTTTGGATTTGACTTGACTTTGGCTTTTCCACGCTTTTCCATTCCGTGCTCGGTTTTGTCCGTTTTTGCTTGATTTTTCGTCCTTTTGTTGGGTATCCGTTTCCTGCACAATATAAATAAAAACATACAAATACAATGTATTTTTGGTACGTTTTTGCTCATTTAAGTCCGGTTATTGTGGAAAATGGTATCTGTATTTTGGCACATTCCAAAATCCCCCATACTAAACTATTGCGTGTCCTCACGCAATGCTACAAGTAAGCACTTAAAAAACTAAGAATCTCAATCCCCCTCGACTAATAACCTCGAAAAGTAGCTAAGCATTCATCAAGGGAAATAAAGAATCAATAGCTTTGAAAAGCCCCGTTTTTACCATTTTTAAATGTATTCACTTATTTCTATGCATATTTTTGTTCTTTTTATTTTTCTCATTTTTTTTGTACTTTTCATATTAAGCAACTAACTAGAACGTCTAACTTTCGTTATTTTTATAACTTGTAGGGATCATAGAACAAGATGCATTTTAATCCTAAAATGCCCCAAAAAAGATAAATTCATCGTTCTCGACTTTTCACTTATTCAAAACCAAGCTTAAAACGAAATTACCGTTAAATATAAGTTAAGATGCTAACACTACTCATATTTGCAACTTGTGAACTTTTCACTCCCGACAATTATTATATATTAGTCGAACGTGCCATTTCGAATTTCAACCATGGATCAACGTTTTACAAAATTCTATGCTTCACGTTCCACCCGAGAATAATGAGTTTGAAGGCGAGATCATCTCATGTAGCGACTTTCGTCTCGGTACATCCCAACCTTGCGGCTAAGTGACCAGGCTTTTGACACCCCACAGAGACTAGTATCGGGACTCACGGACCTTCAGTTTCAAAGACTCTTAGGTTTCCCGTATATACATAGCTTATTTAGAAAAACTTAAAATATTCAAAAGCATACTGTAAATTTAAGAAAAATAGATTTTTCCTTTCCCTATATTGATTAATTCACATTTATTAACTTAATTTTAATTACACATCCATTTAAACTAATGAAATCCTCGACCTTTTTAGAAGGCTGGCAACATCGTGGAGCCGCAAGTATGCAATAAACTTTTATAATCATTCCACAGTTATAATTATACTTCATTTTTTCATTTTTTTAACATATAATACCATGATATAGAGAAAATTTCGTTTTAGCAAATACTAAGTATAAAATTTGAACTAAAAATTATTGATATAGACTATGCTTAAAAAATTGTTGATTTAAGTTTAATTTTCAAAAATAGCTACGAATTATTAATCCGGTATTGAAGCTGTATGAGAGGAAAAAAGCCCACAGAAAAAATTATCACACAGAGCTCTTAAAATTTCCAAATAATCCTGTTTAGCAATCCAACCATACTTAACTCTATCATCTTCGTTCTATCAAAATCCCGCGAACAGCTTAGTCTAAAGATGTAAGGGAACAAGCTAGAGCTCACACGCTCGAGTCGAGTCAAAATTTACTCTTATTCTATCCCCCAGCAATGAAAGTTAAAATATGTGACAAAACACTTATTTTATTTTTGAAAAAAAAATTAATTTTTTTTCATTTTTGATGAAATTTTTGGTGGTAAAAACGGGATTACGTGAAAACAACGACTGCAGGCACAATCAAATGAAAGATCCCCCCCATACTAGAACTAAACATTGTCCTCAATGTTTTACGAAGGGTCTCTACGTAAATCCTAAGCCGTTTATGAGGTATGCCAAAAGAAAAATGTTAGTCGATAAGATTTGGATATCGGATTCCCAAATGAAGCTGAGGATTTTGAAGCTCTTGTGGATGAAGGACAAAACCGAGAGGCTTCAAAAATCCGGGAAATCCTGGACAATACAACACAAAACACAAAACACGGAAAAGGAAAGAGGCGAGCCTCACACAAAAAAAAAACACTTATTCATTACTACATAAACTACCAACAACAATTTTACTACTACTACGATAATACTAGGATAAGCATGGGTTGCCACCCACGAAGCGCTTGTTTTAGGTCACTTAGCTTGACCCAATCCCCCATACTTGAGTTGGTCAAGGGGGATAGAAATGGAGACACGGAACATCCAAAACTCGGATGTCCTCTTGGTAAGAGCAAGGAAAAATCTCCATCGGGCTTTCAAAAATTTTAATGACTTTGAAAGTTTTAGGGCCCCGATGAGATAGTTCCGGGAGAAGAGAAGTATGAACTCTTTTAGAAGTGAAAATCCCAGGGTTATAAACTTTTTCCTTATTTTTTGACAAAAACGAGAGTAAAGCTCCGAGCCCGGGAACTTCTTTGTGGAAAGGAAGTTCATAAAGAGGAGGATTAAAATCCTCAAGAATTAAAGAAGCATTAGTGGCCTTCTTTACATTCTTTTCCGGTGTTGCACAATTGGTGACTTCAAAGAGGTTTTCATGAATGAGTATACCCAGATTAAATACCTTGTCCTCGTTGTTGGTCGAAGGCAAAGCATCAACCTTGGAAAAAACCTCATAGAAAACCGAGTCACACTCGGGAAAAGGAAGGAAATCACTTGATCCAGGAAGATCAAGTTCATCAATCAAGATTTTAGAATCTTTGATTTTCTCTTCCTTAGAGTCAAATGGATCATCATAAGTATCATCATTAACGGTTTCAAGATCAAAAAGTTTATCATCATAATCATCCCATAATGGTGGGGATGAGTAATCAAGAGCATGTTCATCGGTGAACATCTCAGAAATGGTATCAACAAGATTGTCATCAGGGAAAATTTTTTCATTCAATCGAATCTTTAAGAATAAAACCCTTTCCTTGATAGATCATGGTTAAGCAAATACTCTAATTCTTGAAGGTCGGATTCAGGCGATCACAGGAAAGATCATCATTTCCTGGGTGGAAAATTGTGATAAAGAAGCGAGTTCATTGCCGAACTCCTCAAAATGAGTTGCTAATCTCATAAATGTGGAGACTAATGTGAAGAAAAGTGGTACCATGCCACTTAAAGAAATATGAAAAGGAAGTGAGAAAAAGATGAAGGTATTACTATTTCCTGGTGGAAAATAATCACGGTTGATATAAGCTTCGAATTGAAAAAATAAAATGTCCTTTTGCGTCAGAATTAACATCTTTCTTAGTGACGACATGAGGACTTCAGGCTTGAAACTGTGGATTGGGATATGTCCGTAGAGCACGGCTCTAACTATGTTAGGACATACTTTTCTTCCCTAGAAGCTTGAAAGTGATTAATCCTAAAGCATTCCTGGGGGCATCACATTATCATGTTACACAATTTATGATTCTTATGGTGGGGTACCGATGTTTAATGTGAACTATGGTTTTGACAAATCATTCGTCTCATCAACCTTTTGAGAACTCCGATTTTTGATGATGTTGTACGTTGAGATTGAAATCATTTTGGTCTTGTCTCACAACAAGGTTTTTTCTTACAGGATTGCTAAAGACGGTTGTCCTCTGCGGTTGATTAATTTGCAAACTTAAGTATTCGTACTCGTACCATGGTGGTCCACTTTGTACAGAAACTTAATCAAATAACCTGGGCTCTTATCTAAGCAATTTCATAGATCGTATCATGTAATTTGTTTTGTCAAAGAGTCAATTAATTGTTTTAGTTTGAGCACGTGTCACACAGATAGAGTCAAACAAGGTTTTTGAATCTGCTGGTCGTTAAGGTGAGCTAAAATTCTCTCCTTTCATAATTCCCGAACCTGAAACTCTAATTCTACATTCTCAAATTTCACGTTTCTGAGTTACAAAGAACAAAGTATTTTAATACACATGGAGTATCCTTACTTTTACCCTTTTTGGGCTCCCCAACTGAGCTTGCAACCGGTTTCGATAATCTTTTGAGTTGCATGTCATAATAAAAAAGCTTTATTCGTACGAAGTTTTGTCATATTTTTGACATTCTTTACACTTTTTTGTACCAATCCATTCCCTAGTTTAGCATATTCATTCTCCTTTTTAATGATAGCAATATTCAATCCGTCTTATCGTAGATCAAGCTCAGTATTGGAGATTGTATTACTCTACAACAGATGGATTTTTGCACAATAGATATAATATCCTGACTAACAACTGCTCTCAAGAAACGCTCAATTTCCAATTCATTGCCGTTGTGCTTAGCAATGCGATCATCAGCTTCTTTTGCAAGAGATTTAAAGTCTCGAACAAATTTGGCTGCTTCTTTTAAAAATTGTATTTCCTACAAAATACACTTTTCTTTAATAAATACACGGCTAACACTAGCAGCATTAAATTTGAGTCACCAGCATTAACTCCAATTACATTCCAAACAACTTTTCCATCATCAATTTAACACTTTTCTTTGCTTTTCCTACGAAATGTTAGTCCAAAAACAAGAAAAACAAAGCCATAACAATTGTTTACAATAACACATATTAATTATACCTAGCAGATTAAGTAAGTATATTAACTAACAGTAGTAACTCAGCAGTATTAAGTATAACCAGCAGTACTAATTATACTTAACAGCAGAAACTTTTAATGACATGAATAACAGTACTAATTCATACAAAACTCTACAAAAACATAAATAGATAAAAGACTTTAAAGATTCATCATTCCAATACTAACAATCAAATATTAAAATCTTCTTACATAAAAAGCTTTTGTAAGCAAATCTGCAACATTCTTGTCAGTATGGATTTTGACCATTTGAATCAATTTCTTTTCATTGCAATCTCTAATAAAATGATGTCTGATCTATATATGCTTTGTTTTTGAATAAAAAATAGGATTTTTAATTATAGAAGATAGTACGTGTTATATTTGAATAAATATCTTGAGTAGCATAAAATTCATACCCATAAATCAAGTAGTTATTCTGATCCAAAGGCACTTGTCTACAGTAACATGAAGCCAGCCACTTACTTCAGTTTTCTATTGTAGAATTTGGCAAACCACTGGATGATTTTCTTGCACGCCATGATATTAATCTACATCCAAGGAATTAACAACCTCCTATTATAGACTTCCTATCCAAGCTTGCTCCAGCATAATCACCATTAGTGTATGCTACCAAATCAAAAGGAGAATCTTTTAGATACCAAAAGTCTAATTTTGGTTGACCTTTTTAAGTATCCTAAAAATACCGTTTTTCACATCAATCAAGATGTGAACACCTTTGGATTGACTTGATAGTCATACACAGACACGACACTGCAAACATAATGTCAGGTCTTGAAGATATAAGATACATCAATGAACCAATCATTGACCTATACATATGAACATCCACTTCTTCACTATCTTCATCCTTGAGTAGAGGCTTTTGAGTTTCCATTGGTGTGCTTGCATTCTTGACCTCTGTAAACCTAATTTCTTTTAAAATTTCAACAACAAATTATATCTTAACTAAAAATATCCATCCTTCTTCTGCAGCACCTTGTAAACCTAAGAAGAATTAATTCTCCCCATAAACATCACTAAAATTTCCATGCATCAACTTTCTCAAATGCCTTTTGCATACTCCTTTCTTTGTTAAACCAAAGAGATATCATCCATATAAACTTAGACCAGCAAAATAAACACCTATTGTGCCTTTTTGATGAATAAGGTCTTGTTAAGTTTTCCCTCTTAAAATCCATTGTCCAACAGATTTTTGACAAGGTTTCCATACCAAGCTTAAGAGCGTGGATTATCCCATATAGTGCTTTTTCAACCTTGTATACTCTATCAGGAAAGTCTTGATCTTCAAATCCTGGTGGTTGACATACATACACTTCTTCTTCAATCTTCTCATAGAGAAAAGCATTTTTTACATCCATTTGATACACCACAAAATCATTAAATGAAGCATAAGCTAAAAATAGCCTAATTGCTTCAATTCTTGCAACAAGGGAAAAGACTTCATCATAGTCAATCCTTTCTTCTTGTGTGTACCCTAGATCAACCAATCTTGGCTTATTTATTATCACAATTCCATTCATCCTGTTTTAATTCTTGAAAACACCACTTATGCGATATCCCCCTTTTTCCATTTGGTAAATCCACTAAAGTCCAAACTTCTTGTAACTTGAATTGTAGAAGCTCTTCCTGCATAGCCTCTATCCAGCTTGGATCCTTCAATGCATGAATTACCTTTTTAGGTTCTTCCTGTGATAAAAAGCAAGCAAACAAGCAGTTTTGAAGGTCTTTATGGTTTGTTCTTTGTTGAATAGTACTAACAAACCCATGTTCTTCCAAATTCTTTGACATCTTTCTTGTTTGTGTAGCTGATTGCAAATATCCAATCACTTGATCAAGAGGATAATCTTTATGAATTCTTGTAGTTGGAATAGGACTAACTTGGATTGTTGTATCTAAATTGTTCATGTCAGCCTCTGCACCATCATCTTTATCATTACTTGAGTAGTCAAATATGCTATCATCTTCCAAAGCAGGCATATTTAGACGAAATGGAAGTTCAATGCTTTTTTTCCACCAACAGCATTAACAATGTTAGTGTTGTTAACATTATCTTCCTTCTCGTGATCTTTGCATTCACTTTCTTTTCTTGAATCTTTATCAGCCTTCTTTCCATCATCACTTGAAGGTTTAGATCCATCATCATGAGAACTCTTTGGATCTTAGGAATATGGTGGATCAGCAGTCCATAATGGTAGCAAAATGTAATCTTTGACAGGTTCTGTCTCCTTTCTAGCTTGACCTGCATTATCACTTGCTTTTGTACCTGCAAAACCATTAGACTGTGTACCTGCAACAATTGGCTTATAATTCATTATTCTTGTTAGTGCATCAATATCAAATAGCAAATCTGGTCCACTACCTACAACATTAGGTGTACTGATATTTGCTTAATTGTATACTAATTTACCCGGGATTTTGCCAAATAAAAGCCAATTAAATGCCAAAAGAATAGAGAGTATCCAACAAAGAAACCTTCATCAATCTTACCATCAAATTTGCCTAAGTGATCTATGGTATTGAGAATGGCAACAAGACACCTAAATGGTCTCATAAAACTTAAAGTTGGTATTCTACAATGAAAAAGTTCATATGGAGTCTTGTTCTGAGGCTTAACTACTAACACTCTATTTTGTACATAGCAAGCATTATTAATTGCTTCTACCAAAAAAGTAGTTGGCAACTTAGAATCAGCTAACATAGTCCTAGTAGCCTCAATTAGTGTCATATTCCTCCTTTCATCAACTCTATTTTGTTGAGGAGTTCTAGCTACACTAAATTGTTTCAGAATACCCTTCATTTCACAAAACTGATTCATTTCTCTATTCCTGAACTCAGTTCCATTATCACATCTAATCACCTTAACCTTGTGATCTACTAGATTTTCTATCTTAGTTATAAAGGACTTAAGAATGTCACTAGTCTCATCCTTAGTAGCTAGAAAGAAAACCCATGTAAACCTACTATAATCATCTGTGACAACTAGGCAATACATTTTCTTCATAAGGCTTTTTACAAATGTTGGACCAAACAAGTCCATATGCAACAGGTGTATAGGAAGACTGATTGAGTTCTCTGTTTTGGTCTTACAAGAGGCTCTGTGCTGCTTTCCCTTTTGACAAGCAACACAGGTTTGATCATTTTTTAAAAAATTAGAAGGTAAACCTCTTACAAAATTTCCCTTAACCAATTTATTCATGGTTTTAAAATTTAAGTGACCTAGCCTTCTATGCTAAAGTTTAGATTCATCAGATGTGGCTTTTGCAAAAAGGCAAGTTAAACCTCTTTTAGGAACTATGTTCTTTAAATCAACACTATACATATTGTTCTTTCTAGGAAACTCTGGTACAAACTTGGACCTTTCATTAATTAACTTAAAGTTTGGAGATAAAACAATACATTCAGTGTCATTAAAAAGAACACTATTCTTTTTATCACACATTTGTGAGCCACTAAAGAGATTAAACTTTAACTCTCTCACAAAATACACATTTTCAAAATCTAGATTACCAGTTTTAATGGTACATTTTCCTGTGATTTTCCCTCCATTGGGGTTCCCTCCAAAAGGCAACATCTAATTCCATCGATCTCTCATGCAGTCAGTAGAAAAGACTATTTTCCCAGTAATGTACATTAAAGACATCCATATCACATCACTCCTTTATCCTGTTATCCATTTGTGGATTGCCCTGCACATTAGATAAGAAAATCAGTTTCTTTTGGGGACCCAAGCATCCACTGACTTGGATCTGCCTTGTGCATCAATATAATCCAAAACTTCTTTAGGGTGATTGATGCACTGTTATGTTTAGAAACATGGTCTAAAACTTTAGTCTTTGGTTTCCAAACCTAACAAGCTAAGACCTTAACAGCATTAACATTATTTCCATGAACAGCATTAACTATTGCTTTTGGCCTAGCAGTATTAACATTTTTACCCCTAACAATATTAACCCTTTGATTAATATTACTATTTTTAAATTTTGTGTTATTATTAATGGGCCTCTTAACAGTTGAATGTGCTGTTTTAGAAAGATATGACATTGGTCTAGCAGCATTCACTGTTGTTTTTGAATGAGCAGTATTAATTGTCTTCAGTATTAACTGATACTGCTTGTTTTTGAAATATTTTGTCATAGAACGTATGAATTGATACTAAGCCAGATACTTTATTTGTAATGCTCTTGGAACCATTGTTCTTTTTAGTTTTTAACAGGCGGTGAGTTATTTTTAGCAAAATTTTGATGATTCACCCTTTGAGCATTGTTCCAAACAGGTTTTACCATCCTTTGATTTTGAAACTGTTTTTGATGGTAATTGCAATCAACTTGCAAATGATCAAAGCTTCCACACACCATAACATGCCTTATTAAACATCTCAAAATTGATTCCTTACGTCTTTGAAGACATCATGTTGTTCCAATTTCTTTGATTGCCTCTTGGACTGTGAGTGTTTTGCCTATGTTTCTCGGCTTATTTAATAGTTTTACTAGCAGTTTTTTCTTGTTGCTTAGGTTTGACAAACTCTATCTTAGAAATACTAGGCATAACTGTTTTCTTCTCAGTTTTAGGCTGAGCAAAAACATTTCTTCCTCCTCAATTGGACACACATTCTTCATATTAGGGCATCATCATTCTTCCTAACTATCTCAGACACTTCTTCATCAGACTTTCTATTTTCAACTACAGGCTTATTAACAAACTCATCTAAACTAGTAAAAGAAAATCAGGTGTTGGAGGCATGAAATTTCCTGTCTAGGGAGGTGGAACTGCATTATATTTTTCATAGCCTATAACTTTCTTGCAATTATCAACAATCTGACACTCTATGAGCTTGTTTAAACTTTCAGATGCATTTTCAAATTTAACTACATTAAATTGAATGCTATCTTTTTCTTTTTGAAGTTTTTTAAGCTTCTTACTAAGCTCACTAATAGTTATTTCTCCTACTTGAATATCCTATTTTAAGCCATTAATGTTTTCTACATAATCAGACTCATTCTTTTTATAAAATTTAAGTTTTTCTTCTACTGATTCTAAACTTGTTTTATAACCTAAAACCATTAAACTAGATTTCTCTAAATCTCTTAATAGTTGATCATTTTGAGATTTAAGTAATTTAACAGTTTCCATACAAGATTTTGAACAATTTGAATCATTGGATACCTCTGAGTCAGAACTTGAAGATAAGTAAGCCATGAGTGCATAATAGGCCATTCTCTACTGATCACTCTCATTCATATCCACCAAGACCATCACATGACACCAAAGCTATGGAAGTAGATGTTTCCACAGGCATACTCCTTCTTGAGCTTTCCTTCTTGTTTTCTTGATTTCTTAGAGCTATGCACTCCCTAGCAAAATGTCCCCTCTTATTGCAGCTGTAGCACTCCACTTTGAACTTATCAAAACCAATAGTCTCATTGCCATTAACAGTAAGCTTCCTTCCTGTATTCTTCAAAAACCTTCTAGCCCTCATGGTCAACATGGCCATTTGCCATCTCAAATGCATCTCTTCTATGTCATCAGGATGGATTTGTTTCAAGTCTACATGTCTCATGTTGCATGTGAGCGAAATATTTGGTTGACTAGCCAAAGATTGGAACAAATAAAGCATCACTAATGTTATCAATATTTTGTAGAGTAATCGGTATTAACTTGAGTTGCTAGCAGTAGTAAATCTCCTTGGAGCGCATTAACTGCTTCTTTAGAGCTGCCTAGTGTTGTTATTAGAAGAGGACACAACATGCCATGTTATATGAGCTTGAATTGTGATAGAGATACTTTAAATTCTGTCTCATACACCTTGAGGTTGTTGTAGGAGATCTTCCATGCTCATTGTATCTAAAATGCTTTATTCATCCACACAAACTGCATGTGTGTTCCACTTCAGGTGAAAACTTCTTAGACTTTTGATTTAATCTTTGTGAAAGCTTTTCACCAAAAGCTCCAACTGACTCACAAGCTTTTTAAAGCTATCAAAGTTTGATCAAGCATCTCTAAGCTTGTGAGAAAGGAAGTTTTTTTATTGATTCTTAGAGGATTCATTTGAGTCTTTTTTGTTGCTTTTTTCCCAGCAAATCTCTTTTTATTTGCTTCTAGCAATAGTTAACTATCCTTTATCGAGTTAATAACTGTTACTGATGTTCATTGGGAATACCTATTATTAAAGTACTTCTAGCCTTCACTTTTAATCTTCTCGTAGCCTTTTCTTTAGCAGTTGTAATAGGCATGACTTTATGGACTCCTTTATCCTTTTGTGTTTTTGGCCAATGGTTCGCACCTTTCTCTATGACATTCACAGAGTGCATAGTTCTTTCCATCTGGATATATTGTTTAATCCTCATCCTCCATAACTCATACTCACCCGGTTTGAGCATAGGAACTTTGGATGCAGCCACCATGTGTGGAGAATCTTGATCCATGTCTTCTAGCAAATTTTCTCAAAGCAACAAGCTCTGATACCACTTGGGTTGGTCCCACTTCAAACACTTCTATAGATCATTATTCCTTTATGCTTGTTTAAGGTTTCGTTATATTAGATAATCTAACATAATCTATAGTAGAAACTTTGTGTCGTTGTATTAAAGATTGCGAAAATCTATCTTTAATAGAAGAATTTTATGGACAGTTAAAACTACATTGAACATATAATTCAAACAAAACATAAAAGCTCCAATATTATTAAGCAAATAATACGAATACCCTCAAAGTATTAGGATTACAAAGACCTTGAAGCTATGATAATTGTTTGAATGACTCGTTTGGTTTTTATACATTCATCTCTATGCCCTAGGACCTCCTTTTATACACCAAGGAGTCCTAAACGGCTTACAATACTTTCCCTAGTAATCATAATTTCTAAATAATAACTTTTACCTTTATTTTACAAAATATCTCATACAAATCACATTAGGCAGTCTAACTAACTCAGCTGTACTTATTCTTCATGGCAGCATTATCTTTGTTCTAACAGTAGTAACTTTTGTACTAGCAGTAGTAACTACTTAGCATATTTTTTAGTCTTTATTTCTGAGCAGTCTTAACTTCCACTAGCAGTAGTAACTTCCTCTAGCAGTAGTAACTTTGTACTGACAGTTGTAACTTCACCAGCAGTCTTAAACACTTAGAAGAATTTTCATTGAAATTCTCCAGCAGCACTAACTTTGATTGAGCAGCATTAACATCAATAAGAACAGTAGTAATTGCAAAAGCATCAAGAAGCTTTTAATCCCAACAGCTTGGGATGATTTTACGGGGTTTATTGGAGCACGACTTCAATGGGGATGATGCAAGCTCGCCTCTTTATTTCAAGGATTATAGTGTAGTATAAGTCTCGACTAAGTGTCCGCCTTTTTGCTTTGACAAAGGGGGAGAAGAAGTGTAAACAAGTAACGTATACATTTTACTATGAGTTATAGTTATATATTTTGTCATCATCAAAAAGGGGGAGATTGTTGGTAGAAATATTACGATATTTAATCTATACATTATCTTCATGTTTTGGTGATGGCAAACATGTAACTTATAACATATAACGTAAAATGCTTAAGTTACTCGTGATCATAAATCATCAATGCATCACTTAAGGTATGAATAAATAAATGCTTAATTTATTTTATGATCAAAAGAATTTTTATTCAACCTCACATTTTTTATAAAATGTTGCCAACATTTTTATAACTTTTAACAACATTTTTTACATTTAAAAAGAAATATGTTATTCAAAATTAATTATTTTTTAAATTCAAATTTTCTATCTAAAATGGCTAGAAATGTTCCAGAAAATACCTCTCTTGGAAAAGACAAAATAGGGAGCGTCCAAGCCTGGACGACCCCCTTAAATATAAGGGGACCGGCATATGAATTAAGGGTACTGGCATATAAATTAAGGGGGCCAGCAAAAAAAACGCTTCCCAGCTTGCCTATAAATACTAGACTGTTCCTTACTGATTTTCTCACCTTTTGCACTCATTCTTTTCTATCTAAAATCAGTTTATACATCACTTACAAATCCTTTGATCATTTAATCTTAAGCATTTGTTTCCAAGTGATTCAAGCTTATTCCTCCAAGTGCAAGAGAAGAACTCTCGTTATCATCAAGATACGAAGTTATGTAGTTTAGTTAGTGCATTCGTGACATGTCTTACATTCATAATGTATAGATCGAGTCCATGTATTCCAAACTTGTGTAATAGTTAGATCGTGGTGATCATGGTGTGTATAGTTGTTAGATCATGGTGATCATAGAAAGTAGAGTTAGATTGTTGTAATGGTGTTAGTTTCTAGGTGTAGTGAAGTAAAGTTGTGTAGTGAAGTAAAGTTGTGCGGTGAAGTGAAGTTGTGTGGTGAAGTGAAGTTGTGTCGTGAAGTGAAGTTGTGCGGTGAAGTGAAGTTGTGCGGTGAAGTGAAGTTGTGCGGTGAAGTGAAGTTGTGTCGTGAAGTGAAGTTGTGCGGTGAAGTGAAGTTGTGTCGTGAAGTGAAGTTGTGCGGTTAGTATTTTAGTCCTCAAATTACATAAGTTGTGATAGATTGGTTTCTAGCTTATGACTTAGAACTTGACATTTGGCTTAGTTTCGGAAATCGGTGTAAGCTTAGTTGTGTATGGTTTTTCTCCGCCTAAAGGGAGCTTGTTGACTAGTAAAGTAACTCTCGAGTGGGGTACTCGGGGAGTGAAGTAGGGTGAAGAGGTGCTTCGTGACTCGATCACTTTAAATATCGGTCCAGTTTGCACTTTCTTTTACTTTCCGCTTTACTTCTTATTACATATCGCCTTAATACATTTATATTTGCATTAGAGATGGATCTACTATGTGTGTTGGTTGTTGCTTATATTGTTTGGATGATGTTATGTCATGGATAGAAGTTAACACTTATGATCTGGGTTTATATTGCTTGGACATGTTCTAGTGGTTTTTGATGTCATTATTCACTCTCATCATATTGCATTTAATCTTGATGGATAAACTTTGATACCAAAAACGTTTTAATTATAAAAATGGGAACTTATTCACCCCCCTCGACGATTTCCCACAGCACTGATTTTGATCTATTTTCTAACCAAGAAGATTTTCGAAGGAAGAAGTTGCGGAAACAATGGCGGAAACCATGGAACAATACATGAGCAAAACTCGAGCCGACTATGGATCAGGAGTTGCTAGGCCTAAGATCGAGGACAAAGATAGTTTTGAACTAAAAGTCTAATTTCTCAAGGAATTACGTACCAACACTTTCAGCGGTCGGATCATGAAGATGCGAATGAACATATTGAGAAAGTTCTTGAGAACGTGGTTTTATCACGCATCTAATATAAACTATAGACCCAGTGATGCCTTAGAGCCTTCCTATGTCCTTAAATGGAATAGCCGCAAGTGGTTTGGTAAGAAACAAATCATCTGGTTCGATTACAACCTGGGAAGATCTGAAGACAAAGTTTCTAAGCAAATATTGCCCACCTGCTTGTACTGCAAAGAAAATGGAGGAGATCAACAACTTTTAGCAAGAACCGGACGAAAACATCTATCAAGCTTGGGAGCGATTTAAAGAACTCTTGATGAAGTGTCCTCAACACTATTTAACAGAGATGCAGGAGGTAGTCTTGCTCTATAATGGATTATGATGTCCAAATAGACCAAAATTCTGATTCAAGAGGGCCTTCCTCAAAGACTGATGCCTGATGCGAACGTAGCCATCCAGAAATGGCAAATACACTCAAAAAATGGGAACATAACATCTTGGACCAGAAAGTACTGAAACTTTTTGACGGATTAGCTCCATACAAGTACAACTCAAACAATCTTGGAAGAGAAATCAAGAAAGTAAATGAAAATGTTTATGCTGCTCAAGTAGGATGTGGACAATGTAAAGGTCCCCACTACACCAAAGATTACCCACTCAAGGAAGAAGGGAAAACCCTCGAAGAAGCTTACTAACTTAATTTGGTGCACCTTTTTAAGGAGGGGGATATAGAGCAACTGCTTCGAGATTCTACCATGGAACATTGAAACCCTTGTACAAGAACGAAGGAAATCTATGGAAGAACCCTAAGATTATATATGGGGGAATCGGAATAAAGAAATGAGAAGAAACTTAATTTGATCAAGGATCCGGCTTCAACGGATCCTTGCGATAGGAACCAAGGAGCATCAATTAAATTTTGAGATCCAAATGGGCAAAGAAGCAAGGTCTCTAGGAAAGGAGGATTTAGGATGTTTACCGAGCTACAACTGAAACAAAACCGAGAGACCATATCTAGTCGTTTCTCGACTACTGTTGAAGCTGAAGCAAGCTCGAATAAGCCGTATTGGATCCCACAAATACGTGTATACACTGGACAGAACAGTACAACTAATATACGAGACAGTACAAACGTCAATCTTGTTCCATTTGGTTTGATTCATTGCTACTGTAATAGATATAGAAGGGATCATTGGACCAATTAAATTTTTAGAAGCATAATCATATGGAGCTTCTGACATAATCGATAAATCCATCCCCAAAACGAGAAAAGAACCAGGGAGTTTTCACTATAACTTGCATATTTTAATATTGTTTGCTTTAATAATGCCATTGTGTCTTAGGAGCTAGCACAAGTGTTATGCCTCGCTCGACCTACCTTTACTTAGGTTTAGGCGGAATTAGCTACACTAAATTGACAGTCAATTAGCAGATTGGACGTGATATATCACAAAGGATTTGCTGATGAAAAGTGCTAGTAGGGATTGAGTAAATTTGTTTTCCCTGTAGATTTTATTAATTCTTGATATGCCGAGGATATCAAAGTGCCCTTGATCCTCGAAAGACCATTTTTGTCTACCGCCCATGCTAAGATTGATGTTTTTAAAAGGAAGATTACTTTGAGGGTGGGAAGAGAAAATAATTTTCAAAAGTGTTAAACCTGCTAGTAGTAAGAGGGTTTCAATGCTAAGCTTAGGAGTAGATGGAACTTAGATTTAGAAGTCTAGGCTATAAAGAGAGACTTGATGTTGAATAGATCTTTAGACCGTTCTTTGGGAGATTACATAGAACTAAATGATGTACAATAGAGTTTAAGATGAGATCAAGTTGATATTTAATACCACCATTAGAGTGAGGTAGTTTAGCGAATTTAGAGCTAGGATATGATGCTAGACATGGTTAGCAAAATATTGGATATCTAGTAATTGCGACCACAGATTAAAAAGAAAAAAAAAAATCTGTATTGTTTGTGCCTACACAACTTGATGTTTTCTGCATGATAGGTTTTGAATTTTTGCACGCTATTTTTTTCCCTATCTTGTACGTAAATGTGATGTCCAAAAAGTTTTATAATTCTATAAGGAAGGACAAATTGGAATACAAGGGAAACAATGTAGTTGGAGCCTTAATGAACATACCTATCTTTGTTGGAACTTTTTCTATCTTAACAGATTTTGCAGTTTTAGAAGATATGGATGCTTATCGTGATGAAGGAATGGGCGATGTTATTTTTGGAGAACCATTTTTGAGAGAAGTTAGAATTAATGAAAAATGTTTGAAGGAATGATTACCATTTACAATGGTAATGAAGAAGTTACTTACCAAATGGTGCGGTCACATCCGAGGTTTAAACGCCACACTAATGAACAATGCAACAAGATCCCGCCATTACTAAAGGTGAGTGAAGAAGATAAGATGAATAGGATCTCACACTCGTACCAAAAGCTCAAGAGTTTCTACAAGGGGGTCTGGAACTTAGGAGCTGAATATGTCCGAGATGAGAAGATGGAAGAATGGATCACACGCTGGCACATAAGCATGCATGAGACCGAATAAAAAAGAAGGTGAAGAAAAAGTCTAACTTAAAGACTTCGCTGTAAACAAAACCCGGATTGTTATTTATTTTTATTGAGTCTGTCTTCCCAGACATCAATACGGCGTATCCGCTCCATACCATACGGCGTATTGAATGTCTAGATGATTGTCAGTCCTTTATTTTTATGCACTTTAAAAATTATTGTCAGTTCTGTTAATACGGTGTATTCATGCACATGATACGGCGTATTCAACAGACTGACCCGTATTTAGATACTTTTTATAGTTTTCTCGATATGGCGTATTCCAGTTTATATATACGGTGTATTGGTCTCCTATACAGTTTATTTAACTTATTTAATTAACTGTAGATATCGAGATAGGATTTTGCATGTTTTTCCTATATTTTGCACAGGTTCTCGTAAAAGAAATTACAATGTTGTTAAGTATTTACAATTTGAAATTAGGAAGTGGTTGGAGTCTTGAACTTTAGAACGGTTGTAAAATAAATCTTGATCTTAAAACTCAATTGGAGAATCTTACGAGCAAAATATCAGGGAGTTTCTATTCTAAACTCTTTTAATGCCCGTTTTTTAATTGTTTTATCTATACAACGAGGACATTGTATAATTTAAGTGGGGGATGGGAATTAGAATGTATACTTGTCCTACTATTCCTACTAAAATGCTTAAATAATGCTCAAATTTAAAAAAATTTCAAGCATACTTTTATGAAATTACTTGTTACATAACCTGCACACAATAACCCTTATTAGATATTGTAAGGATTTAAGCTTATCCATTTCTAAATGTTTACCCAAATTCCACAAAAATATGAGTGTGTCGGTGATGTTGTAGACTTTAGAACGTGGCTTGGTATATCTATTCGAGACCACAATAATGAGTACTATGGATTTAGATGGAGTAACTTGTTTAAATTGGTAAATTTCTAGGATTACATCCAAAAAGCCTTGTTTATTAACTAACTACACTGGTTAGTTAAATCCCCTTATAAACCCTTTGTTTACTCTCATCTTAAGAGTAAGATGCCCCTAGAAAAACCAATATAGCCAATCCTATAGGAATTACACAAACTATCTGTTTTGTTACACCTTTACACCTTAGCCTACCCTGTTATATTATGTCCATTTATCAGTTGCTAATTGCTTAAAGTGTAAAGTATGTATTTCCAGAGTCTTGTGTTAATTTTCTATCTTTGGTACAGTTGGGAAGAAATTTGCACATTGCAAATGGGAATATATAAAGCAGTCAAAACTCATGTATTTTTTACTACCAACACAATTATTGGTAATTGTTAACAAAAGGATCAAAGTCATTATTATAAAACTCTACAAGCTGGTGGAGAAATATGAAGATTTGGTCAAATATTCTACAGGATAATGATTAGGAAACATATAGAAAAATCACAACAAAAAAGAGGAGGAAAGTTTGAAGATAATCGTTTTGCAAAAGCTTAAACCAGAGGAATTATATCAAGGATCGATTATTCGTTGATACGCGTTATAAGTCAACGATGTAAAGTTTTGTATAAAGTGGTAGATATCACCACTTGTCTTGTAAAATTATGTAAAGTATGGGATGATTGGGAGTTGACTATTACGGGAACGCCAACTTACGTTGTTGTTTTTGATCAATGATCAAGATGTTTGTAAATAGTTATGTCTTTTTCATGGTAACCGTCGGGAAAAAGTGTCTAGCAACTTGTACCTTATCTGTTTGGACTTAGTCTATTTGTTTTGCAATTTTTTTAACAACAATTAGTTTCCCTTTCCTAATCATTAACTTTGGGTTTTACTCGAATAAGGATGTGACCGAGTCATGCATGTCTATTCCGTCATTACGGCCATGTATGCGTGATTAGCTGGCCTTGTGGTTTATTTTACTTTTGTGAAAGTTAGAAATCATACCCTATTATCATTCTTCATCCTAACCTTGGTTAAACTCGAAGAGGAATGTGATCGAACACACATGTCTATTCTAGTCGTTACGGCCATGAATGTGTGATTCATTGCCTGTGTTGGGTGTGGTACTTTTGGTGAAAGATTGTAGAATGATCAACCCTAAGCCTTATAATAAAAACCTATTTTGCCGTTATAAACTTGTTACTCCTTAGCTCTTGTGGTGGAGATGTGTATCCTTGCCAAGCCTATGATAGAATACCCGTACACGACTGAGCAATTGAGTGATAGTTTGCATGTTACCACATAGATTTAGTTGATGTGATTTGCGATTTTATCATCTGCCTATTTCATGATGTGTTTGGTTTGTGTACTGTAATAGGTCGAATAAATGCTCAAACGGAAAAAATCCTTAGGGATACATTTTTATAAACTTCTAAAGGCTACTTGAGGACAAGTAGGATTCAAGTGGGAGATATTTGATGACATCAAATAATGTTACGTTTATAGCATCATTTATCCCATGTAAATAACCCATTTAGTTTAATTATAGCAAAGAATTGTTACTTAATCATTTGTATTTGAGAACTGCAGTAATTTTGGAGTATTTGGTGAAGATTAGAAAAAAGGCACGCATTCTGGAGCTTAAACGAAGACATTTGAAGATTATTGTTCTGACATCCAATATGCCTTATCCATCAAGGAAGATACGGCGTATATGTGTCTGCACTTCACTAAAGACCACAAAGGATCAACGATCAATACGCCGTATCCAGAGAAGACCAATACACCGCATTCAAGTTATGGAAATAAAATATTCTGGAAGATATCGAACGTGTTCCCTACTCCAATACGCCGTATCAAAGACTTTTGATATGCCGTATTGACTAAATTTCAGACCTTATAAATAGAAAACCTAAAAACAGGTTTTCAGTGTGCTAAATAATATTTTTGATACCTAAACCATAAAAGTCGATTTTCAGAAGAGCAGAAGAGGTCTTGCAACGTAATAAATTCCATAGGAAACAACTTATAATCTCCTATACTCTTGTAATCGTTCAGTTTTTGATATCATTCGTTAACTCGGTTAGTTTACATTGGCTAAATTATTACTCTTGTATTGATTATGACGTTTAAAGGCTAATACCTTCGGGTATTAGCCATTATTATGAAGATCTAAATGTTTGGTTTGTTTATCTCGATTGCTTAATTTATCGTTGATTACATGTTTATGTTTATCAGTTTATACTTGTTTATGTGCTTTTGTATGCGACCTTTCATTCAACTGGATCTAGTGATACGGACCAAGTAATCTAGATGCCGGGATGGCTCTCCATATAGTGATTTATACATCTAGACCCATAGGATCACGAATAATAACCTATATGTGCTCTTAGATTGTGAGCTTAGTTGGACCGGCAGGTGACTCTTGGGATCAACAAGTACGTTCTCAATTAATTGGTAAAGACTTGGTTAGTAGACTACTAGTGTATGAATTGCCTTTAAGCAGTAAGTAGGTAAAGTCTCTATGAGCTAGGGTTTAACAAGATCACGATTGCTTTAATTCCTAAGATAGATTATAATAAGCAAATAAGG
>BQNB010125034.1:0-19838 GCA_026074375.1 Tanacetum coccineum
TGTAAGTATATTTCAATATTTGATTGCTAGTATTGGAATGTTAAATCTTTAAAATCTTTTATCTCTTTATGTTTTTGTAGAGTTTTGTATGAATCGGTACTGTTATTGATGTCATTAAAAGTTTCTGGTGTTAAGTATAATTCGTGTTGTTAGTTATACTTAACATTGCTAAGTTAATGCTCTTAGTTATACTTAATACTGCTGGTATAATTAACATTATGAAAATTGTGAGTAAAAGAATTGAGAGAGTTAGTGAGAATAAAAACAGAAAGAGTGATTTGGTGAGTAAAAGAATTGAGAGAAATAAAAAACAGACAAAGAGTTTTTGTGAGCTAAAATGTTAATTTAATGATGGAAAAGCTGATTAGATTGGAATTGGAGTTAATGCTGGTGATTCAAAGTTAATGCTGCTAGGCATAAACTTACTGCTGCTGATGAAAGTTAATGTTGCTAAGCATAAACTTACTGCTGCTAGGAAAAGTTAATGCTGCTAGGCATAAACTTACTGTTGTTGGGGAAAGTTAATGCTGCTAGGCATAAACTTACTGCTGCTGGGGAAAGTTAATGCTGCTAGGCATAAACTTACTGCTACTGGGGAAAGTTAATGCTGCTAAGCATAAACTTACTACTGTTGTTAAAAGTTAATGTTTCTAGGCATAACTTACAACTACTGGTGAACGTTAATGCTGTTGAGGGTAGTTTCATAAATACTTCAATTAAGGGTTTCATTCAATCATTTAATTGATTTCAATCTTTCATGTACTCTCTAATCACAAACCCTAAATCAATTTCATCATTCATCATCAAAACCCATCACAATGACGACCCTAAAGTTTGCTGATTCACATAATATGGTCGCATTTTTGACTAAATCCGCTGAAAGTGAAGGGTTTGAGCAGATAGTGGATTTTCTTAATGCACACACTATCAAGTATGCACTAACGGTTAATCCTACGATCTATACTTCATGTATTAAACAATTTTAGGCTACTGTCAAGGTGAAAACTGTCAATAGGGAAGTACAGTTACAAGCCCTGGTGGATGGGAACAAGGTAATTGTTACTGAAGCACCTGTTAGACGTGACCTTCAACTAGATGATGAGGAAGGTATGGATTGCTTGTCTAATGCTACCATTTTTGAAGAACTTACAATAATGGGGTATGAAAAACTTTTACAGAAGCTTACATTCTATAAGGCATTCTTTTCTCCTCAATGGAAATTCCTTATTCATACTATTTTGCAATGCCTAAGTGCTAAGACTACTACATGGAATGAATTTAGTAGCACTATGGCTTCTACAATTATCTGCCTAGCCACAAACCAAAAGTTTAACTTTTCCAAGTATATTTTTAAAAGTATGGTGAAGAACTTGGATAATGCTGGTAAATTCTTGATGTATCCAAGGTTTGTACAAGTCTTTTTAGATAATCAACTAGAAGATATGGCACCTCACAACAAGACTTATATTGCACCTTCTCACATAAAGAATATTTTTGCTAACATGAGAAGGCAAGGAAAAGACTTTTCTGGTAGAGTAACACCATTATTTCCAACAATGAAGGTTCAAGCTCAAGAAGAAATGGGTTCAGGTTTAGCAATTCCAATTGATCCCCATCACACACCCATGATTACTCAACCTTCATCATCTCAACCTCAAAGGAAACAAAAATCTAGGAGGCCAAAGACAAAAGACGCTAAGATTCCCAATCTAGTGGTCGTACAACCGATGTAGCAGATGAGGTTGTTTATAAGGAGAGGGATGACAGTTTGGTGAGGGCTGCCACTACTGCTTCTAGCTTAGAAGCAGAGAAGGATAGTGGTAACATCAATAAGACCCAATCCACGACAACACCTAACGAACCAAATTCCCTAGGAACTAGTTCAGGTGGTAGTCCCAGGCGCCAAGACACCATAAGGGACACAATTGCTTGAACTAGGTTTGAGAATGTGTCTAAAACATCCAATGATTCACTGCTCGTAGGAGTTAACACACCTCGAAGTGATGAGGATAGATTGAAACTCAATGAATTGATGGAATTTTGTACCCAATTGCAACAAAGAGTGCTTGACCTAGAGAACACAAAGACTGCTCAAGCTCAGGAGATTACAAGTATGAAACTAAGAGTCAAGAGGTTAGAGAAGAAAGGAAGGTCAAGAACTCATAAGCTCAAAAGATTATATAAGGTTGGTAGATCAACAAGAGTGATTTCCTTTAATGAAGCTAGTTTGGGTGATCAGGAGGATGCATCCAAATAAGAGAGGAAAATTGATGACATTGATAAAGATGTAGAGATTACATTAGTTAATGAAACTCAGGGGAGGTATGGAGATGAAGATATGTTTAGAGTAAATGAATTATATGGTGATGAAGTGGTTGTTGAAAGTGGAGTTATTGATAAAGCTGGTGAGAAGAGAAATATTGTTAAGGAAGCAGTTGATGTAACTGATGTTGTTACAATTCCAGTTAGTGTTGCTATAATAACTAATGTTGAACTTACTTTGGCTCAAACACTGGCAGAGTTGAAGAGTGCAAGACCCAAGACAAAAGGGGTTGTTATGAAAGAGCCAAGTGAATCAACTCCAACAATATCTTTACAACTACCATTACAGGTTAAGAGTCAAGGTTCAAAGGATAAGGGTAAAGCAATGATGATAGAACCAGAGAAGTCTTTGAAGAAGAAAGATCAGATTAAGTTTGATGAAGAAGAAGCTTTAAGGCTACAAGCAGAGTTTGATGAAGAAGATAGGCTTGCAAGGGAGAAAGCTCAACAAGAAGAAGAAGCCAACATTGCTTGGGATGACATTCAAGCAAAGATAGATGCTGACTATCAATTGGCTGAAAGATTGCAGGTACAAGAACAACAGGAGTTGACAATTGAAGAGAAGTCTACTTTGTTTCAACAACTCTTGGAGAAAAGAAGAAAATTCTTTGCAGCAAAAAGAGCAGAAGAGAAGAGGAATAGACCACCTACAAGAGCTCAACAAAGGAGCATCATGTGTACTTACCTGAAGAATATGGCAGGATGGAAGCCCAAAGACTTAAAGAACAAGTCTTTTGCCAATGTTCAAGAATTATTTGACAAAGCTATGAAAAGGGTAAACACATTTGTAGACATGGACACAGAATTGGTAAAAGGTAGTGAAATAAGAGTAGAAGGCAGTGAGACAAGAGAAGAAAGTAGTTCAAAGAGAGCAGGAGATAAGCTAAAACAAGAAAGTACTTAGAAGCAAAAGATGGATGATGATAAAGAAACAGATGAGCTTAAAATCTTAATGAAAATTGTTCCTAATGAAGAGGAAGTAGCAATTGATGCTATACCTTTAGCTACTAAGCCTCTAAGCATTGTTGACTACAAGATCATTAAAGAAGGAAAGATCAGCTACTTTCAAATTATAAGAGCTGATGGAAGCTCAAAGAGGTACTCAGTCTTTATTCAAATGCTTAGAATCTTTGATAGGGAAGATTTGGAAACTCTGTGGAAATTGGTAAAAGCTAAGCATGGATTAACAAGGCCGGAAGAAGGCTATAAGAGAGTGCTATGGGGTGATCTAAAGATAATGTTTGAACATCATGTGGAAGATCTAGTGTGGAGGAATCTATAACACCTCGTGTTTTAGGTCATTGTACGATATTATGTAATTCACAATTTATTTTTAGGGTTTTACGTGTTTGCTTTTAGATCGTAAACGTTAAGCTAAATCGCGTAAACTAAAAATGATCATTCAATGTAAACCGGCATTAAACGATTAAATGTTTACATCCATTAGTGAATGAAATGTGATACAGCTAATCTTAAGCTCATCACAAAGTAACCCAAGAATCCAATGAAGTGATTGGAACATCTTCCTGTGATTAATGAAGCTTTTTAATGAATATACTTGAAATTTTTTGAAGATAAATATCAAGTTTAGGGAAGGATGTTGGATTAAAAGACGTCTTGATGAACTTAGAGTTACTACTGCTCAGGTGTATGTTACTACTTACTACTGCTAGCACAAAGATAATGAAAAATATGCTAAGTAGTTAGTACTGCTAGTTCATAGTTACTACTGCTAGTGTAACTTAGTTACACTCTATTAGTGTAACTTAGTACTGCTAGTATATGTTAGTACTACTAGAGTAAAGTTAGTACTACTGGTGAAGATTGAAGAAAATATTCTTAGTTAATGCTGCTTGTACACAGTTAATGCTGCTAGTGTATAAGTTACTACTGCTAGTGTTCAGAGTTAATGCTGCTAGTACAAAGTTACAACTGCTGAAAGATTAAGACTGCTGAAAGAGATTCTACTGTCAAGGTATGGGTAAGATTGCTCAGAGAAAAGATAAAGATTGCTTATATGATATGGATGAGATTTTTTTGTAAAAGATACGTATAAGTTATTTGTTTAGAAGATCATGATAACTTAGGAAAATATTGTAAGCCGGTTAGGACTCCTTGGTGTATAAAAGGAGGTCCTAGGGCATAGAGTTTAAGAACACAAAAAGTATCAAAAATGAGTCATTTATAGAGTTGTTCATAGCTTCAAGGTTTTATAACCCTAATACTAGGAGAGTATTTGTATTATTTGTAATAATAATATTGGAGCTTTTATTGTTGCATATATTTGTTTGGTGTTACTGTTTTCAAGAATAAATCTTCTTATATTAAATATTAGATTTCCGCATAATCTTTAGTTATCAAACAAAGTTTCTACTATGATGGGGTCACTTAAATCCTGACGGCGTCAAACACCCAAGTCCAGAAAACTTAAAGTTTTTAATTATTTTTGAAAATAAAACTTGCATAACATTTAATATATGTATTATTCTGTTATAAACTGCAAAACCTAATAAGTTAACATTCTCATCAGTCCTATCTTTACTGGTTTATCGAGTCAAACCTAAATTCACATTGTAATTGGATTATCCCAAACATTTTATTATGCTTGGTGTTAAGTTGTATTTGTCTTGATTACATGTTATATTTGATGAGAAGAAGCTTGGAAGTTCTTAGGAAGTTTTATTAGACGATTCTCGGAGGATGAATTTAACCAGTTATCGCATATATCTTCTCCATTATTGAGCAAACTAGGAGAGTACTAGTTTCTTTTCCTTGTTTTCTTTTCCCTTTATTTTTCGGCTTTACGGAACACTTCTATAGACAATGAGGGACAATGATCAACTAAGTGTAGGAGGAGGACGGGGGGGGGGAAATAAGCCTTCGAAACTATTATATCATTGTCATGATTCTTTGTTCTTAAAAGGATGTAAATATATCTAACATAGCATAAGGGAACAATTTTTACCAAATTTAAATTTTTTATGAACACATAACCGACGAAAAACCAAGTATTAATAGCGTCTCATGGATAGGAATTTATATGACTAGTACAATAACCCTCAGAATTCCACCCCAAAAAATGTGAGGTTCGCCTTTAGATCTTTAAGAATTCGGGTATCTATTATTGATGCCCAAGATAGTTTATGTCACACCCCGCCAAGGCAGAAACGCGAGGCGCGACGAGAAAGGGAATCATCACAACACATTGGCGTCTATATAGAGAAACTAAACATGCATAAAAAATACAAGGTATAGACACGTAGTGTCATGAAAATACCCAAAACATCAACAAAATTCAAAAGGCGTCTGACAAGAATATGAATGGCAGTTCAAGCCAACCAGACCATGACCTGCAAACATTCATAACATCCTAAACAAAGACAAAACAATTAACATACATCATCCAAACAAATAACAAAATCCTAGAAACTAAACTTCGCCAGCTGCCTACAGGTCCATCAAAGCATCTAGCCACTTTCCTAACTTTTTAATCTCTCTCCTGCTGAATACCTGAAAATGATGCTTAATACTTAACACATTGGTTGGTGTAAGACAACATAGGTTTTACACACACCACAACACATATTCAATCTATTCTAAAACAATTTATCTAATTACTGTTATTATAAAACAATACTTTTACATGATAATTTTGCTAACTAACATACAAGCTAACATGCAATTCAATCCAATCAATCATTCAAACACCAAGCAGACAACCTCAATCACTCTTGGATCATACCAAATCTCTTTCTCTCTAGCTCAGGCCATGGATACTCGTCAATAATCTCCTGACTAGGGCAACAATTCCTATCCACTAAACAGTCCCGATGGATACCCATTAATAAACCCTCTCCGTGATTTAGTTCACACATTAAAATCACATCACGTAACACGTAACATGTAGCACATAACGCATATCAGTCACATAATAGTCCATGCATTTACACTAACACATAATCACATCAATTTAAAACTCATTTCAACGCTTGCATCATTTCCATCCTAAGTTTAAAACGCAATAAAAAGTAGGACTAAGGTAACTCACCATGAATGCTCAAAGCGAAGCTACCAATTCCCAACCACGCAACTATACAAATAAATAACTAGGTTACATGCGACCCAACTAAACCCTAGAAGGATAGCTTCTAATTGTGTGTCTAAGTATGGTAATTAGGGCCATACATTTTAGTGTACAATCAGATCCGAATTGAGACAGTTTTGAAGTTGGATTTTATTTGGGATAGTTGCACATGTAATGAGAATTTTAGAATCACAAGGTAGTTAGTAAACTCATAAATAAACTTAGGTGATTTTTGGTATAATTTATGGAGGTCATCAAGTAAGGTTTTTAAGTTAGTAAAGATACACTAAAATTCTGCATTTCCAAATAAAATATAGTTAACTAGTGTAATGTGTTAATGAGGTGGTTAAGGTTGAGCATGGTGTCGGGGTAACCCATGAAGGTTAATCAAACCCTTAGACATCCATCATATGTGTGTTACATAGACTAGAGCTTTTAGCTTGGTCGCATGTAACCGTAGTTATTTATTTGTATAGTTGCGTGATAAGAATTGGAAGCTGCGCTTTGAGCATTCAGGTGAGTTACATAGTCCTACTTTTTATTGCGTTTTAAACTTAGGATGGAAATGATGCAAGCGTTGAAATGAGTTTTAAATTGATGTGATTATGTGTTAGTGTAAATGCATGGACTATTATGTGACTGATATGCGTTATGTGCTACATGTTACGTGTTACGTGATGTGATATTAATGTGTGAACTAAGTCAGGAGGGTTACTTATGGGTATCCATGGCCTGTTTAGTGGAAGGAATTGTTGCCTAGTCAGGAGGATTACTTGCGAGTATCCATGGCCTGAGCTAGAGGGAAAGAGATTTGGTATGATCCAATAGCGATTGAGGTCGTCTGCTTGGTGTTTGAATGATTGATTGGATTGAATTGCATGTTAGCTTGTATGTTAGTTAGCATAATTGTCATGCAAAAGTATTGTTTTATAATCACAGTAATTGGATAAATTGTTTTAGAATAGATTGAATATGTGTGTGTGTGTGTAAAAACCTATGTTTCTCACCAACCAATGTGTTAACGTATAAGCATCATTTTCAGGTATTCAGCAGGATGAGATTAAAGTTAGGAAAAGTGGCTAGATGGACCGTAGGCAGCTGGCGAAGTTTAGTTATCTAGATTTTGTTATTTGTTTTGGATGATGAATGTTAATTGTTTTTTCTTTGTTAGGATGTATGAATGTTTGCATGTCATGACGTTGGCATGAACTGCCTTCATTTCAATGTCAGACGCCTTTTGAATTTTGTTAATGTGTTTGGGTATTTTCATGACACTGCGTGTCTATACCTTGTATTTTATGCATGTTTTAGTTTCTCTATATAGACACCAATGTGTTGTGATGATTCCCTTTCTCATCGCGCCTCGCGTTTCTTCCTTTGTAGGGTGTGACAAACACAATAGGAGGTTTAGCCAAGCATGTTATAGATAAAGCAAGAACATAGATGAATCAAACAACACATAGACATATTGAATGATTAAATAAACCTTACTTGATTAAAACATGAGTTGGAGGAAGTACAATAGGGTTTTTAGGCCCTAAAATCATCCTTAATAGCTGCTAAACAAACTAGGGTTCGTACCTTCTTTTTATTGTAAAGTTACACCCTCATAACCCTAAATTCGGGATTGTATATATAGGAAAAACGTTGTGACGGTGTCGCGTTTTAGTTGTGACGCCGTCATGAAAGAGAATATTCTAGATAATGGGTTGGGTCGTAATCTCTGACGTCGTCGTAGAATATGTGAGGCCGTTGTGGGATGCGTCGTAATGGCGTCACGTAGAAACTGTGACGTCGTCTTCAGCTGCTGAGAACATAATCTTGAGAAATGTTGGTGTAGGTCCGTACACTTGTCTTTTTCTTCTCCAAATGAGCCCAAGTCACGTTTAATTCTTCCAAATGCCCTCCAAATGCAAAATACCTTAAAAGGAACGATTAAGTACCTATTTTAGGCATAAATGCATGATTTAGGGGGTTAAACGACCCTGAAAAAGTATATAAAATGACACCTCATCAAATACCCCTACACTTGGGATTTGCTTGTCCTCAAGCAAATAGGCTTTTCTGCCTAGACAATAACAAAATAAGGGGTCATTTTACCTACTCTATAAAAGCATTTTATAACACAACCTTCTAGACCTTGTAATTAACAGCACGGAAAGTATATACTAGCACCTCACATAAGTGTTTAGGATTCTCTCTTTCATTCGGGTGTATAATAATTTATAACATAAGGGGGGAACATAAAATCAACACTTATTACTTGTCATAGCATATAAATTATGATAGGCTTGGTAACGGATCAAACCTCCACTGCTAGGTGCAAGCATTATTTATTACTATCTAAGAGGTCTTTTTAAAGGGTTGTGGGGTGTAGGTGTAAGATAATATATAATGGAAACGGAAATGGATGAGATACATTTAGGTGGCTTTGAGTGGATTTAGAGTGGAAGGGTTAGCTAATTATTTACACGAATACACTTTGGTTTGGTTGCTAAGCCAAGACTCGGACGAAGATCTACAAACTCTACACAACTCTATATCAATCTCTTTCTTTTTCTTTTATCATTTTTTTAATAACATAATACATCACATGGGGTTTATAATACGTACCCCTACACTTGAGCTTTTACATGCTCGCAATTTACAATCTAACTAATGACCCGATTTGAGGTGGATCAAAATAACAAGGAGATCATCTAACAAACGTATAGGGGTATTGACTTAACTTTTCTTCCCTATTCTTCCGCGAAATAAATACTACCATGAATCCTAATCATCCCAAAACTATATTTACAAGGATAAGGACTTAACAACCGTGTACTTAAATAATTAACTTAGGTTAAAGATAATAATGTACTAAAAGCGAGTACATATAAGGTAGGCTAAGACGATTTAGGTGTAATGATTGGTTTAAGGGTAACAATGCTCTTCATTAATGATCTGGAATCCACCAGAAAATTACAAGAACCATGAAAAAGGATAGGCTCGGAGGGTTGTACTAGGGATATCCTGCACTAATAATGAGTGCATGGCAAGGGTGTGGGATAGTTATATGATCGGTGGTAATAATTGTACAATTACAATTATCATGGAAAACAGTATTATTGCCCTAAGCTCATGACACCAACATGTTAACATGGAAATCACCTTAGTGACATTATTGAGGAACAACTGTCCTCTTGGAAAGGTAACTTGCCAAAGTTACCCATTACTCTAAAATATAGTGCCTTTGATTACCTCATGTACAGGTAAACATAAACGGGATTCATCAATCCTGATAGATCTATCCACAATATTCGCGTTCACCTACAAGTGATTAATGGTTCATGATTAAATGATATTGGCAGTAAAGGTAAACTTAGGCAATAATATATCAGGATAGCATATAGTTGGAAAATACTTGTATTCATGGTTTATAACATGTATCCCCCCCCCACAGGATTTGGAAAAACATATAAAGGTGGGACTATGAACTTACCTTAATAGGGAAATCTTATTGATGGCAAAAGTAATTCAAATGGAAGTAAACAGCTTCGACACGCAACCTAGGGTAATATGTCAAGTCTTAGTTTGATTGTTTATATTTCAATACTTTATTTCATAAAGTTTAAACGTAAGATATTAAGTTGGTGTTAAATACTCGTGAAAAAATCGTATCACTGTTCGGAAATCTATCATAATCCTAAGGTCATGATAAACAGGTGAGAGGCTAGGACACTTTAAATCGTAAATCCAGCAACTCGTCAAAACGTCTACCCAAATGAAATCCCATCACATGAAACTCCCTAGTAACGCGATACATTATAGATTAAATGATAAGGTTTTATCTTTTTAAGCTTCTTCAAAAGCTAGAGGATGCTAAATCATGTATAACATAATTGTTCTATAGTGTTTCGATCGACGAATGATAACAAAAAATGTGTCGGACTTTAATAAAATCTAGTCTTATAATATTTAAATATATTTTTATAATTAATATAAAAATATTAGATCTTATACCCTTGAGAAAATAAATATGACAATATATTTACAAATTTAATCTCTTTATATATGATTTTTAAAACATTTAAAACTTAACTTTCAAATATGGCAAAACAAACCCCTGAAGTTTAACTTTAGGATAATTACATTTTTGGCCAGAAAGTATAATAATTTCAAAAGTTACAATATATATCCTTGTGCATGAAATGTTTTGCGTTCCTAGTCCAAATTCCATAATCTTTGTACTTTTGAAATCCAAAATTCATTTGCATCGTTATAAGCTTATTACATAAGCAAAATAAGTAAGTTTAAGAGCTTTGAAGCTTATGAAAAGAGCTTATGAGCTTAAAAATCCAAAATGGGTTCATTTGGTTTAGGAAAACCAAACCGTGTAGTTTTTGTGGTTTCAATGCTTAAACAATGTAGCTTATACAAGATCGAAGAGAGCTTTATTAAGGATTTAAAACAAAGACAAGAAGTCTTATGAATGAGTAGAACGCATACTAAACATACGAATAGGTGAAATGGGTCAAAAATGAGTGAAATGAAATCTAAAACCTAGGAGATGGATCAAGGACTTCTTTCCTTCTTAACTTTAGCTTCTACTTAGCTTATACTTCCTTTTTAACCTTCCTTAGCTTGGCTAGATCATAATTTTGAGATGTTTTGAGTTTAAATGGTGAATTGAAGAAGTATGTATGTGTTCATGTATATATAGTGCAAAAGGAAGAGTAGGGACCAAGTTGTACTTTTGGGCCCCCTGGGTGGCCCAAGTTTTTTTTGGATATAGTAGGGACCAAGGTGTAGCCTGTGACTAAGGAGAGCTAGGAAGGTAGCATGGTGAGGTGCAAGGTGTTGGTGAAAGGTGCGGCATACCAAGGAGGTGACAAGGTTCAACTTTGTATGCAAGTTTGTTTAAGTAGGTGATTCATGGAGGTGCTTGGGTGATAGGGTGGTGACAAGGTGCTAAAGGTGGCTACAAGTTGGGAGTGCATGGTGGAGTAAGGGTTCTGTGTAGCTTGGTTTAAACAAATTTCGAGCAGTTAGGGGTGACGGGTTCAATTAGGGTTTCTTCCGGGTTAGGGTTTTTGTTTTTAGGATGAGTAGGGGCTGAAATGGAGGGAAAGAATGTTTAAATATTGTGCATTGGAAGCTTGTAACATGTACTAGAAAGGTTGTAGAAAATACCTTAGAAAATTGGAGGGAAAATGGCTAGTTTGAATGTTATGCATTGCCGGGTTGTACCATGGGCTTAAAGGAGTTGTACTAGAGTTTTAGAGGGAAATATAATTCAAAAGCTATGCATTGTACATTTCTACACATGCCTTATTAGTTTGTACCTTTGTTTTGTATGTAAACATTACATGTAATAAGGGTTTCGATATAAATGTTAACGTATAAAGTCCGTTTTATAATAATGTTATAAATAATACGTTAAATAGATAACGTATGGTAAAAATGGAGTTTAAACATATTGCTTGACATATTATAACATTTATTTACTATAAATATCGATGAAATTGGCATTGGTAGGTTGCGTGAGCACGTTTACTTTTGTAATGTAAGTTACGTTACATTATGGATGGAATAAAGCAAAAATCTATCCATGAAAATGGTTGCATCTAATTTAATAGATGGATATTACACTGAGAAAAATTGTATCCAATTTAATAAATGGATAATTACATAGATGAAAATTGTGGGTTGTTACAGTATGTGTCATAAAAATTTTAAATTTGTGTAAAAATCCACCTCTTATGCTATGTTTTGATATATTACCCATCATTTCAACGACAAAGCAAATGGCAAATAAAAGAATAGTTTCTAAGGTTTATTTCCCCCCACACTTAAGTTGAACATTGTCCCCAATGTTCTATAGAAGTACCCATAAAAACAAATAAAGGGAAAAGGAAACAAGGAAAAGAAATTAGTACTCCCCTGGTTTGCTCAATAATGGAGAAGAAATATACGATGACTAGTTAAATCGTCCTCCAAGAATCATCCAATGTAACTTCCTAAGAATTTCTAAGCTTCTTCTCATCAAATATAACATGTAATCAAAGATAAAGGCAGCTACATCAAGCATAAAATGTGTGATTTACCAATATACAATGTGAATTTAGGGTTTGACTCAATAAAGTAGTAAAGATAGGTTGAGAGAATTGTTAAACTCATTAGGTTTTGCCGGTTTATAGTAGAAGAATACATATATTAAATGTTATGCAAGCTTTATTTTCAAAAATAATTAAAAACTTTAAGTTTTCTGGACTTGGGTGTTTGACGCCGTCAGGATTTAAGTGACCCCATCATAGTAGAAACTTTGTTTGATAACTAAAGATTATGCGGAATCTAATCTTTAATATAAGAAGATTTATTCAATGAAACAGTAACACAAAACAATATAATTCAACAATAAAAGCTCCAATATTATTATTACAAATAATACGAATACTCTCCTAGTATTAGGCTTATAAAACCTTGAAGCTATGAACAACTCTATAAATGACTCATTTTTGATACTTTTTGTGTTCTTAAACTCTATGCCCTAGGACCTCCTTTTATACACCAAGGAGTCCTAACCGGCTTACAATATTTTCCTAAGTTATCATGATCTTCTAAACAAATAACTTATACGTATCTTTTACAAAAAAATCTCATCCATATCATATAAGCAATCTTTATCTTTTCTCTGAGCAATCTTACCCATACCTTGACAGTAGAATCTCTTTCAGCAGTCTTAATCTTTCAGCAGTTGTAACTTTGTACTAGCAGCATTAACTCTGAACACTAGCAGTAGTAACTTATACACTAGCAGCATTAACTGTGTACAAGCAGCATTAACTAAGAATATTTTCTTCAATCTTCACCAGTAGTACTAACTTTACTCTAGTAGTACTAACATATACTAGCAGTACTAAGTTACACTAATAGTAGTAACTAAGTTACACTAGCAGTAGTAACTATGAACTAGCAGTACTAACTACTTAGCATATTTTTCATTATCTTTGTGCTAGCAGTAGTAAGTAGTAACATACACCTGAGCAGTAGTAACTCTAAGTTCATCAAGACGTCTTTTAATCCCGACAATCCTTCCCTAAACTTGATATTTATCTTCAAAATTATCAAGTATATTCATTAAAAGCTTCATTAATCACCAGGAAGATGCTTCCAAACACTTCATTGATTCTTGAGTTGCTTTGTGATGAGCTTAAGAAGCTGATAACACATTTCATTCCAATGTTCAGCTTACAACTTCTTATTCAGCATCTCTGTAATTGTAGCAGGTGTAAGAGGATATCTCTTCTCTACTAACATAAAGACATGCAGACTTTGAAACCTCACAAAGTGTACTCCACGGGAATCAAATAGCTTCCAAACCAACACTTTGTTTCCTTGTAGATTCCTCCACACTAGATCTTCTACATGAGGTTCAAACATTGTCTTTAGATCACTCCATAGCACTCTCTTATAGCCCTCTTTTGGCCTTGTTGATCCATGCTTAGCTTTTACCAATTTACATAGAGTTTCTAAATCTTCTATGTCAAAGCTTCTAAGCATCTGAATAAAGGCTGAGTACCTCTTTGAACTTCCATCAGCTCTTATAATTTAAAAGTAGCTGATCTTTCCTTCTTTAATGATCTTGTAGTCAACAATGCTTAGAGGCTTAGTAGCTAAAGGTATAGCATTAATTGCTACTTCCTCTTCATCAAGAACAATTTTCATTAAGCTTTTAAGCTCAGCTGTTTCTTTATCATCATCCATCTTTTGCTTCTTAGTACTTTCTTGTTTTAGCTCATCTCCTGCTCTCTTTGAACTGCTTTCTTCTCTTGTCTCACTGCCTTCTGCTCTTACTTCACTACCTTTTACCAATTCTGTATCCATGTCTACAAATGTGTTTACTCTTTTCATAGCTTTGTCAAATAATTCTTGAATATTGGCAAAGGACTTGTTCTTTAAGTCTTTGGGCTTCCATCCTGCCATATTCTTTAGGTAAGTACACATGATGCTCCTTTGTTGAGCTCTTGTAGGTGGTCTATTCCTCTTCTCTTTTGCTCTTTTTGCTGTAAAGAATTTTCTTCTTTTATCCAAGAGTTGTTGAAACAAAGTAGACTTCTCTTCATTTGTCAACTCTTGTTGTTCTTGTGCCTGCAATCTTTCAGCCAGTTGATAGTCAGCATCTATCTTTGCTTGAATGTCATCCCAAGCAATGTTGGCTTCTTATACTTGTTGAGCTTTCTCCCTTGCAAGCCTATCTTCTTCATCAAACTCTGCTTGTAGCCTTAAAGCTTCATCTTCATCAAACTTAATCTGATATTTCTTCTTCAAAGGCTTCTCTGGTTCTATCATCTTTGCTTTACCCTTATCCTTTGAACCTTGACCCTTAACCTGTGATGGTAGTTGTAAAGATATTATTGGAGTTGATTCACTTGGCTCTTGCATAACAACTCCTTTTGTCTTGGGTCTTGCACTCTTCAACTCTGCCAGTGTTTGAGCCAAAGTAAGTTCAACATTAGTTATTGTAGCAGCACTAACTGGATTTGTAACAGCATCAGTCATAGCAACTGCTTCCTCAACAATATTTCTCTTCTCACCAGCTTTATCAGTAACTTCACTTTCAACAACCACTTCATCACCATCTAAGTCATGTACTCCAAACATATCTTCATCTCCATACCTCCCCTGAGTTTCATCAACTAATGTAATCTCTACATCTTTATCAATGTCATCTAAGTCATTAGGTGTTTCCTTGGATTGGGTCTTATCTATGTTACCATTGTCCTACTCTGCTTCTAAGCTAGAAGCAATAGTGGCAGCCCTCACCAAACTGTCATCCTTCTCCTTATAGACAGCCTCATCTGCTACATTAGTTGTAGGACCACTAGACTGAGGAATCTTAGTGTCCTTTCTCTTTGGCCTCCTAGATTTTTATTTCCTTTGAGGTTGAGTAATGATGGGTGTGTGATGGGGATCAGTTGGCATTGCTGAACCTTCACCTATTTCTTCTTGAGCTTGAACCACCATTGTTGGAAATAATGGTGTTACTCTACTAGAAAAGTCTTTTCCTTACCTTCTCATGTTAGCAAAAATCTTCTTTATGTGAGAGGGTGCAATATAAGTCTTGTTGTGAGTTGCCATCTCTTCTAGTTGATTATCCAAAAAGACTTGTACAAACCTTGGATACATCAAGAATTTACCAGCATTATCCAATTTCTTCCCCATACTTTCAAAAATATACTTGGAAAAGTTGAACTTTTGGTTTGTGGCTAGGCAGATAATTGCAGAAGCCATAGTGCTACTAAATTCATTCCATGCAGTAGTCTTAGCACTTAGGCATTGCAAAATGGTAAGAATAAGGAATTTTCATTGAGGAGAAAAGAATGCCTTATAGAATGTAAGCTTCTGTGAAAGTTTTTCATACCCCATTCTTGTAAGTTCTTCAAAAATGGTAGCATTAGGCAAGCAAACCATACCTTCCTCATCATCTAGTTGAAGGTCACGTCTAACAGAGCTTCAGTAACAATTACCTTCTTCCCATCCACTAGGGCTTGTAACTGTACTTCCCCATTGACAGTTTTCACCTTGACAGTAGCCCAAAATTGTTCAATACATGAAGTATAGATCGTAGGATTAACCGTTAGTGCATACTTGATAGTGTGTGCATTAAGAAAATCCACTATCTGCTCAAACCCTTCACTTTTAGCGGATTTAGTCAAAAACACGACCATATAATGTGAATCAGCAAATTTAGGGTCGTCATTGTGATGGGTTTTGATGATGAATGATGAAATTGAGTTAGGGTTTATGATTAGAGAGTATATGAGAGATTGAAATCGATTAAATGATTGAATGAAACCCTTAATCGAAGTATTTATGAAACTACCCTCAACAGCATTAACGTTCACCAGTAGTTGTAAGTTATGCCTAGCAGCATTAACTTTCAACAGCAGTAGTAAGTTTATGCCTAGCAGCATTAACTTTCACCAGCAGCAGTAAGTTTATGCCTAGCAGCATTAACTTTGAATCACCAGCATTAACTCTAATTCCATTCTAATCAGCTTTTCCATCATCAAATTAACATTTTAGCTTACCAAAAACTCTTTGTCTGTTTTTGATTTCTCTCAATTCTTTTTACTCATAATTCTCTATTTCTGTTTTTAAACAACTCTCTTTCTGTTTTTCAACTCACCACTTCTCTCAATTCTTTTTCTCACCAAATCACTCTGTCTGTTTTTATTTCTCACATCTCTCTTTCTATTTTTCAACTCACAAATTCTCTCAATTCTTTTTACCTCACCATTTTTATAATCAAGACTTTAAAGATTGAGCATTCCAATACTAGCAATCAATATTGAAATCTACTTAAATCAAATGCTTTTGTAAGCAAATCTGCAACATTCTTGTCAGTATGAATCTTGATCATTTGAATTAGCTTATTTTCATTGGAATCTCTGATAAAGTGATGTCTAATCTCAATGTGCTTTGTTTTTTAATGAAAAACAGGGTTCTTAACTATGCATATAGTACTCTCATTATCAATATAGATCTTTGTATGCATAAAGTTATACCCATAATCAAGCAACTGATTTTGAATCCAAAGCACTTGGCCACAACAACTTGAAGCAGCTACATATTCAGCCTTTGTTGTGGAATTAGCAACCACAATCTGTTTCTTGCATTGCCATGAAATCAATCTACACCTAAGGAATTGACAACCTCCTGTTGTGGACTTCCTATCCAGACTTGCTCCAGCATAATCACTATCAGTGTATGCTACCAAATCAAAAGGTGAATCTTTTGGATACCAAAGGCCTAATTTAGGTTGACCTTTTAAGTATCTAAAAATTCTTTTCACAGCATGAAGATGTGACACTTTTGGGTTGACTTGGTATCTTACATAGGCACACACTACAAACATAATATAAGGTCTTGAAGCTGTAAGATACATCAATGAACCAATCATTAATCTATATAAATGAACATCTACTTCTTCACTATCTTCATCCTTGAGCAAAGGCTTTTGAGTTTCCATAGGTGTGCATGCTGTCTTGACATCAGTAAAACTAAATTTCTTCAAAATCTCAGTCACATACTTGTCTTGACTGATAAAAATTCCATCCTCCTTCTTCTTTACTTGCAGTCCAAAGAAGAATGTGAGTTCACCCATAGAACTCATTTGAAACTTCTTATGCATCATTTTCTTAAACTCAGTGCATAATGATTTCTTTGTAGAGCCAAAAATGATATCATCTACATATACTTGAACTAATAGAATATCCCCTTTGTCCTGATAAACAAAGTCTTGTCTATTTTTCCTCTCTGAAACCCATTGTCTAACAAATAAGTTGACAAGGTTTCATACCAAGCTCTTAGAGCTTGATGCAGTCTATAAAGTGCCTTTTCTACTTTGTATACTCTATCAGGAAAGTATGGATCTTTAAATCCTGGTGGTTAACAAACATAGACTTTCTCTTTAATCTTACCATAAAGAAAAGCACTCTTGACAAACATAGACTTCCTCTTCAATTTATAACTAAAGGGGCTGAAAATGTAATTTTCCTAAAGTTATAACTACAAGGGGTTGTTTTGCCAAATTCTAAAGTCAATGGTTTAAATTATATATAAAGGACTAAATTTATAAAAGTTTATAAATCAAGGGTATATATTGCCATTTTTGCAAACTTAAAAATATAAAATATAGGGGTTGTTTAATAAAACGATATGATTAAGCGCTGAGTGAATCAAAGTTGTTGAATGGTTTATAGATCATGAATGAATTTGATTCTGAATGATGATGAATGTTTGAGAATTTTTCTGAATCAACGCTCTAAATAATTTAAATTACCTTTTTATCCTTTAATTGCCTTTGTTATAAAATAAATTCTAACTCATTAATTATTGTCTCACATTAATAAAATCAACTTATTATGTAAAAGAACATGTGTTTCATGAAATAATAATATGATGTTTCATCAATTTAAAAATAACAATTTTATAGTAGTGTTTAGGCTTAAAAAATTAAACCTTTTATTTAATATATACATAACTGTTATTTTATTCGAGTAATGAAAAAAGGAATCATTGATTAAAAAAAGGATAAGATAGGAAAAAGGTGGGGCGCTGAATGATTGTGCATTCTTTTGGCCATGAACCATACAGTACTTTTCCAATTGGTTCAGCGTCAATTTTTTTTTGTCAAACAAGCTTTGCTCTGACCGAATCATAGATATCCTCTTAATTGCCCAATTCAAAGGCTATCAAACATAGCCATAATATTTTTATATATTAATAATATAAAACTTGATTTTATTAAAACCCGACACATTTGTCGTTATTAATCATCGATCGACACATTATAAAATAATTACGTTATATATTTAACGTAACTTATTTGAATATTGATTTTCATTTTTGTTTTTTTTAAGATGAAATTTGGTCGTACGAAAGTAAGATAGGCGTAAGTTGCACAAAAGAAACTGTCCATCAACCACTAGTACTTTTCAAATTAAAATAGGACACGTGTAAAAATATTGGTATATTCGCACAGTCGGTGAGTCGCACTGATCTATTTAGGGAATTTTTTTAGGCTAGAAAGCATATCATGGTTTCAAAATTGAGAGCGAATATTCGATTTTTCTCTGTATTTTAATAGTATGATTACAACGATTACGTCCTCGAATTAACAATTAAATTAATAGAAATATTGTCGAAAGGACCAAACTCATTACAAGTCAAATCATAAGAAGGGGATCTCAAAAAAATAATTTTCGATCCTAAATCTATTATGCAGAACAAACCACAAAAACCATTAGTATACTATACTAAGAATGAAAACAAATACGACACCTACCATTGTCGTTTTGTATGTGGGCTAATGTTACCTATATGTATTGGCCCATTTTTTCTTGGCATACTAGACATGTGGAAATAATAAAAGATACAATGCTAATATTGGATTCAGATTTCAAAAGCCCTCAACGTTGTCAAATAATAACAAGCAGTTTTACCCGCGCGTTACTGCGTGGCGTTAATTTTTCGCCCGTTGTTGCGGGCTATTTTTTTTTTTTTTTGTGCGGGTTTATTTTTTCGGTCTCATGTTTAATAGTTTGTTTTTTTGCTTACATGGACATATGTGTTGGGCTTTATAATTAAAGGTTTTTTTTTTTGCTCTACGGGTTTTTTCTTTCAAATATAATTTTATGGGATAATGCAATTTAAAGATGTACGTTTGTGGCCCTGTCGATTATTATTAAAGTTATTAGGTATCGAAAATGGTTCCTAGGGTATTTTTTTTATCTGAATAAATCGGTACTTTTGTAACATTTTTTTTCCATATTTTGTGCGAACAATTTTCTTTTTAAACTGAGCCGGCCCAAAGTTGGAGCCCAATAAACTGAGCCAAAGTGGGAGCCCAATAACATGGTACTGTAGCACAGGGGCAAAAACGGCG
>BQNB010125035.1:0-13943 GCA_026074375.1 Tanacetum coccineum
CAATGAATTATCAACCTGTTAGATCAGAGAATCAAGCTAACAATCATGCAGGTCCAGAAGAAGCTAATCATAGTGCAGGTACACACGATAATATTAATGCAGGTGATTCTGAACAAGAAGCTGAATCTGCTCAAGACTCCTTTGTACTGCCAATATGGTCTTCTTATTCTTCAACAGTCCAGAGCTCAAAAGCAAGGAGTGCAGGTGAAGAACCTAACAAACACAATAATTCAAAGTCAAATGAAAAACCAGTAGATAAGGAGGAACAAGTCATTTTGGATGAGCTTCAAAGACTTAAAAGACAAGAAGAGGAGACTAATGATGCAGCTGAAGCTCTCAGGAAGGAGTTTGAAAAAGATACTGAGGATTTGCTCTTTCAAACTGGAGCTGCTAAAGCTAGCAGTACTAAAACAGTTAATACTGCTAGCACACCCGTTAGTACTGCCAGTCCTTATGGTGACCTGTCCATTACTGAACTAACTAATGCTGACCAAGATGATTCAGAAATACCTGCTCTAGAGGAAATTTATAACTCTCCTACTGATGGTATTTTTAATCATGCATCCTATGATGATGACGGTGCAATGACTGACTTCACAAATCTTGAAACTATTGTGAATGTTAGTCCTATTCCCACATCAAGGATTAACTCCATTCATCCTTCAACTCTCATTCTTGGAGATCCAAAATCAGCAGTTCAAACAAGAAGCAAGGTGACTAAAAGTTTTGAAGCCCATGCTTTTGTAAGCTATATTCAAAAGCAGAGAAGAAATAATCATAAGGACTTCCAACATTGTTTATTTGCTTGCTTCTTGTCTCAAAATGAACCCAAGAAGATATTTAAAGCACTTGAAGATGAAAGTTGGGTTGATGCTATGCAGGAAGAACTACTGCAATTCAAGATTCAAAAAGTTTGGATTCTTGTAGATTTACCTCGTGGGAAGAAGGCAATTGGAACTAAATGGGTTTACAGAAACAAGAAGGATGAAAGAGGGGTTGTGGTTAGGAATAAAGCAAGGTTAGTTGCTCAGGGACATAGGCAAGAGGAAGGGATAGATTATGATAAGGTTTTTGCTCCTGTGGTAAGGATTGAAGCCATTAGGATCTTTTTAGCCTTTGCCTCTTACATAGGCTTTATAGTTTATCAAATGGATGTAAAAAGTGCCTTCTTTTATGGCAAAAATGATGAGGAGGTCTATGTGTCTCAACCACCAGGTTTTCTAGATCCTAAATGTCCTCAGAAGGTCTACAAAGTGGTGAAAGCTCTCTATGGGTTACAACAAGCTCCCAGAGCCTGGTATGCTAGTTTATCTACTTTCTTGTTAAAGAATGGATACAGAAGAGGAACTATTGACAAGACTCTTTTCCTTAAGAAGGATAAACATGACATCATCTTAGTACAAGTTTATATGGATGATATCATCTTTGGTTCTACAAAGCAAAGGAGAAATAATCATAAGGACTTCCAACATTGTTTATTTGCTTGTTTCTTGTCTCAAAATGAACCCAAGAAGATTTCAGAAGCACTTGAAGATGAAAGTTGGGTTGATGCTATGAAAGAAGAATTGCTGCAGTTCAAGATTCAGAAAGTTTAGATTCTTGTAGATTTGCCTTATGGGAAAAAGGCTATTGGAACAAAATGGGTTTATAGAAATAAGAAGGATAAGAGAGGAGTTATTGTCAGAAATAAAGCAAGGTTAGTTGCTCAGAGACATAGTCAAGAGGAAGGGATAGATTATGATAAGGTTTTTGCTCCTGTGGCAAGGATTGAAGCCATTAGAATCTTTTTAGCCTTTGCCTCTTACATGGGCTTCATAGTTTATCAAATGGATGTGAAAAGTGCCTTCCTTTATGGAAAAATTGATGAGTAGGTCTATGTGTCTCAACCACCAGGTTTTCTAGATCCTAAAGATCCTCAGAAGGTCAATAAAGTAGTGAAAGCTCTCTATGGGTTACACCAAGCTCCCAGAGCCTGGTATGCTACTTTATCTACTTTCTTGTTAAAGAATGGATACAGAAGAGGAACTATTGACAAGACTCTTTTCCTTAAGAAGGACAAACATGACATCATCTTAGTACAAGTTTATGTGGATGATATCATCTATGGTTCTACAAAGAAATCTTGGTGTGATGAATTTGAGGCATTAATGAAGAGTAGATTTCAGATGAGTTCTTTGGGAGAGCTCACTTTCTTTCTTGGATTACAAGTCAAACAGAAAGCGGATGGTATCTTTATAAGTCAAGATAAATATGTTGCATAAATCCTGAAGAAGTTTGACTTTGTCAATGTTAAGACTGCTAGTACACCAATTGAGATCCAGAAGCCTTTAGTCAAGGATGAGGAAGCCAGTGATGTGGATGTCCATCTTTATAGATCCATGATTGGTTCCTTATTGTACTTGACTGCTTCTAGGCCTGATATTATGTTTGCAGTCTGTGCTTGTTCTAGGTTTCAGGTCACTCCAAAGACCTCCCATCTAAGTGCTGTCAAGAGAATTTTTAGGTATCTAAAGGGCAAACCCAAACTGGGCCTTTGGTATCCTAGAGTGTCCTTAATTGACTTGGAAGCCTACTCAGATAGTGACTATGCTGGAGAAACTCTTTGACAGGGAATCCACAACAGGAGGTTGTCATTTCTTGGCAGGAGGGATTATTTATTGGCAATGCAAAAAATGCAGACAATTTATGGCTACTTCTCTACAAGGAAGAATATGTTGATTTTTTTTTTTTTTTTTTTTTTTTTTTTTTTTCTTTTTTTTTTTTTTTACTGCTGCAAGTATTGTGGGACAGTTTTGTGGATTTCAAAATCAAATGTTGACTATGGGTTCAATTTCATGAACACAAAGTTCTACATCTGTATAATGAAAGCACAATATGCTTTTGTAAAGATTCCAGGTATATCATTCCAAAACAAAGCTATGTTGCTAGTAGCACACTTTCATAAGGGCTGCTTATGAGAAGAACTTATTTCAGTTGCTTAAAATCCCAACTGCTGAAATGTAGCTGATTTATACCAGGCATTTGATGTTAGCAGGTTGGTTGTTTCTATTGGGATGATAAATCCATAAGATGCATTAGTTAAAGGGAGGCAATATGATGTGTTGTACAGTTTGTATAAAGTGTTCAGTGTGAAGAAACATTTTAACCACAAGTGATGCATTTCAGGAAGTTCATTGGGATTTAGAGAGTCATTGGGAAGAGCTTTAGATGGTACTGAAGCACTGATGTTACCTAAATTGTTCATTCTTTGGTTGGCAACAGTTAGTACCGACAGTGCAGAGTTAGTACCGATGGGCAAAGTTAGTACCGCTATAGAGACGTTGAAGAAAAATACCGCCAAGGGTATAAAGTGTAAATTGAAACGGTTTCCTTGAAGTTAGGTTTCCTAAACCTATATAAACCCATCTCAATTGCACAGTTCACTTACGTAATCACTCTCAAATACTTTCGTTTATACAAGCCCTAATCTCTCTCTCACCGACGATCACTCATTCGCAAATAATGGCTGTTCTTGAATCGTGCCCTAAGCACAATATGGTCGCATATTTAGAGAAGACTGATGGGAATGCCGAGTTTCATGAGATCATTGATTTTCTTACGCGAAGTTCCATTCATCATGCTCTCACTGTAAGTCCAGTAGTTTCTACTACATTTGTTGAACAGTTTTGGACGTCTGCTAAGTCCAAAATAATCAACAATGTTAGGCACATTACTGCCAAAGTAGCTGGCAAGCCTGTGTCTATCTCTGAAGCATCAATAAGAAGTGATCTTCTTTTTGATGATGCTGATGGGATAGACTCACTCCCTAATCAGACTATATTTGATGTTATATAGCTTATGGGGTATGAGGTGGATTTAACTGTGTTAACATTTAACAAAGTTTTGTTTTCACCCCAATGGAGGTTTCTATTTCATACAATGAATCATTGTATTAGTTCAAAAAGCACCTCTTGGGATCAAATTCCCACTAACATTGCAACTGCTGTAATTTGCTTAACATCTAATCAAAAATATAATTTTTCAAAATTAATTTTCGATGGTATGCTTAGACATTTAGATGCAAAGAAGAAGTTTGTAATGTATCCACGTTTCATTTCAATCTTTTTAGATAAACAGCTAGAGAATGTACCTGTACCTTTAGATTATTTTCCTGTAAATGCTTTGACAAGTAAAGTTTTCTCCTTTATGGTTAAAAAGGGTAAACATTTTTCAGGGAAAGTCACTCCTTTATTTGCTTCTATGTTGGTATAACCAACTGAGGATGAGGGTACCCCTTCAGAAAGACCATCTAAAGCATAACATACACCCTCTCCTCCTCACCCAAGAGAAGCAACTGTTGACCCCCAGTCTGACCCATCCCCTAGACCTTCACCTTCTACCACTATTCCTGATTCTATTCCAGAAAGTTCTGGTGGGAATCATGGAGGTCAGTCATCCAGTGATAAATCCCTTTCAGGGAATGAGCGTGACATGACACTCTAAAGTGTCTATGATCTTTGTATCTCTTTGTGTACACAGGTTTCAGATCAAGCCAAGGAAATTCAACACTTGAAGGCATAGATCAAGAAGCTCAAGAAGCAAGCCAAACCTGTTATCACACACCACAGAGCATGGATGAAAAGTGTCTCATTGAAGCAAAGATTGGCAGGGAAGAGATCCTTAAAGAAAAACAGGATGCAAAAGGAGTATGTATCCAAACAGGGGAGGAAGTCTGCCAAAGCTGAACCATCAGTCCATAAAGATCCATTATTTTGCTAGCTTTAGCTGTGTGGCGTGCTAACAGTACTAAAAATGTTTGTACTGCTAGCCTTAGCAGCTCCTGCTTGTATAACCAAGTTTCTTAGTTTCTTATGCATCATACTCCTTCCATGAGAGTTTCATCGTCCTTATTTGCCTCCTTTTTTGCCTCTTAAATTCTTTCAGTTCATCCAAAAAAATAGATTGTTCTTCCTCTCTTAGACCTTCTCTCTTTTCATCTGTCTTTAAATCAGGAGTGATTGTTGAAGAATAAGAAGGCCATATTGGCAGTAGTACCAAAGCAGTATTGCGTGATTCATCCTCGTTTCAGAATCCCCTGCATCAATAATGTCTTCTGTACCTGCATTTTGGTTAGCTTCTTGTTGACCTGCATGTAGGTTAGCTTGATTCTCTGATCTAACAGGATGATAATTCATAGAATAAGTCTAAACATAAACAGATACAAACAAGCCAATTGGGTCTTTCCCTGCAACATTTGGTTTGGTCTCATAAAAAGGTGATGTGAGGTTTTCTTCCTCTTTTTGGTTTCTAAATTGCTATACTTAAAAGCTTGCTTTGTAGAGAATACCCAAATAAAAACCCTTCATCTGATTTTCCAGCAAACTTGGCCAGGTGGTCAATGGTATTCAAGATGGTTACATGGCACCCAAAAGGTCTTATATAACTTATAATTGGCATCTTACCAGTTAAAAGTTCACAAGGTGTCTTATATGAGGCTTGGTTCACTAATACCCTAATTTAGCACATAACAAGCAAGTCTAACTGCTTCAGCCTAAAAAGTGTTAGGTAAAAATGAATCTGTAAGCATGGTCCTAACAGCCTCAATAAGGGTCATGTTCTTTCTCTCAGCAACTCCATTTTGTTGTGGAGTTCTGGCATTACTGTATTCCCTCTTGATCCCTTTTGACCACCACAGGCGAGTATAAGGTATTGCACTGTGAATTACGATAGAGGGTAGAAGGTTGAGTAGATAGGTGGCCATATGAAGAGCCTCGACCCAAAAGGTGGGGGGAAGGTGTGCTTGAAAAAGTAAAGTGCGAATGATATTGTTGATTATTCGTATCATTCGTTCCGCCTTACCATTTTGTTGGGATGTTTTGGGGCAAGAGAATCTAAGTTGAATGCCATATTTGGCAAAAAGGATGTGAAGTCGGTTGCTATCGAGTCACCGCCATGATCACATTGGAAGCTTTTTATTTCGCATTTGAATTGTTTTTTTAACATAATTACGAAAGTGCAAAAAATTATCAAACATGTCAGACTTTGAACGAAGAGGGTATATCATAGGTAATGAGAGAAATGATCAAGAAATAAGACATAGTATTTAAAACCACAAGAACTAATAATGGGAGATGTCCATAAATCAGAATGAATAATATCAAAACAATGTTCAACAATAGAATCCGAACTATGAAAGGGAAGTTTTATAAAGTCAAGTCGCTATATGTACACTTAATTTTAAGTAATACTTGATTTTCATCAGGTAACTTAAATTCAGGAGACAAAACAAGACATTCAAAGTCAGTAAACAGAACCTTGTTCTTTTTGTCACACATTTGTGACATAGAAAAGAGATTGAAATGCTGAAGTTCTTTTATAAAGCACACATCCTCAAAATCTAACTTTCCAGTTTTTATTTTACCTTTACCAGTGATGTAACCTTTACTACCTCCAAAAGTAACAGGGCCACCATTAAAGTCTTGAAATTCAGCAAGGTATGCCTTGTTTCCAGTCATGTGCCTGGAACATCCACTATCAACAATTCCTTTATTCTTTAAAGCTCTATGTGGATAATCCTGCACATCAAATGAAAGAGATTAGATTCTCTTAGGGACCCAAGCCTGTTTGGGCTTGAGTCTGCCTAGTGGATCTTTAAAAGTGTAACAATTTCTAAGACTGGATCCACCATTGTATTTGGAGATATTGTGCCAGTTGTATCTTTGTGCTCTCCAATTACAACTTGCTGAGGGCTTAACAGTAGTTTCCCTTTTCCCCCCAACAGCACTAACTGCATTTACCTTAGCAGTATTAACTTTTTGTTTTGTAAAATTTATGCTAAGTACTGTTGTCTTTTTGAAAGGCCTTGAAGATAGTGAATGAGTTTTGTGAAAAACATTTGCTGGTCTAACTCTATTCACAATGGGCTTAACAGTATTAACTTTCATGGCAGTACTAGTTAGTACTGTCTGTCTGTTAAAACTTTGCCTAGCAGTACTAAAATTTTTAGTACTGCTAGCTCTAGCAGTACTAACTGGAATTTTACCAGTTCTAGTTAGTACTGCTGAAGGAACAAATTGGTTTTGTTTATTCACTCTTTGCACATTATTCCAACCATTGTTTAACTCAGCTTTTCTTGCCATCCTCTTCTCATGGAAATCACAATCTCTAATTAAATGATTAAGACTACCACATACAAAACATGCTCTTACAGTAAACCCATATCCCAACTCTGTCTTATCAACTTTAGGTTTTTGACTATGTGTGAATTGTTTCTTAACAGTTTCCCTAGGAGTTTTTACTTGCTTGTTAGCAAAACTAGGTGTTTCTTGTTCTTTTCTTGATGTAGACACATACTCATCTTCACTATCTGATTCATACTCCTCAATGATAGGAGCATCAGACCAGACCTTCAAATTCACTTGTTTGGGATTCAGATTCACTAGGTTGAGTCTGTTTTGGACCATATGTAAATTGTGAGTAATCTATTTCAATATCAGGTCCAGAGGGCATATAATTCCCTGTCATGGGTGGGGGTACAACATGCATTCCATCTGCTGTAACAAACCTATCATACAAAGGTTGTTTTTCTAAGTCACTTTCTTTATTCATGAAAACACTCTGCAACACTTCATTTTCATAGCTCAAAATACCATCATATCTGTGATCCCCATACCCAAGCCCAAACTTATCATTAGCACTCATTTGGGTATTCTTACTATTCTGCAAAAGACTAAGATTTTTAGAAGAGTTGTGCCATTTTTCTACTTTAGCGTTTAAATCTTCTTTTTCTTTTTGAGCTTCTGCCAATAAGTTTCTTATGGGTGAGAACGTCTGTTTTATCATCTAAATCTATCTTCATAAATTTTATCTTTTGTTCATACCAAAGTTGACCTTGTTGATGAGCAACTAACTGTGCTTCAATTTTCTTAAGACCTTGAGAATATGCCTTTATTTCTATGCTTGCATCACTAAGTTGTTCTCTCTGAGCATCATACAGTTTTTTAAGATTAGCATAAGACTCTTTAACATTATTTGAATAGAATATTACTCATCTTATCTGAGTCTGAGCTGTTACAAGCCATCAAAGCATAATCTTCATCTTCTGAATGATTGGTCCAATCTACACCTTCTCCATCAATTGTCACCAATGCTTTAGAATCCTCCTTCTGTCTAGTTCTGCTCCCATATTTGTTTCCAAAATTCCATGCATCCCTCCTCCTGTTATCTTGAGTTCCCTTGATTCTGCACTCTCTAGCAAAATGCCCTGACTTGTGGCAATTGTAGCATTCAACTTTGGTTTTATCAAAGCCAACTGGTTCTTTTGCATCAAATTGTAGCTTTCTACCAGTCTTCTTGTAAAACTTTTTTATTCTCATTGAGATCATGGCCACTTGCCACTTCAAGTCCGATTTCTTCAATTCATATTCATCCAAAAATAAATCAACAAAAAATTTTTTTGTGGAAACTGTTCCAAAGTCCTCATGATCCGTGAGGCAACTTGATTGATTAGCAAGAATTGAGTATAATGAAAGTTTGTTTCATGAACTTGAGTTTTGACCATAAGGAATGGGAACACAATTAGCGGTACTAAACCTCATTAGTACTCAGCTAGTGTTCTCAAAGACAAATGCTACATTTTGTGGCTAGGAAGATGATGCAGCATAGCCTTTTATTATCACTTATCAAAGACTCTTAGATTATTGTATCAGATCATGCAAAACTGAGAACTGTAAACTCCTGGTTTGGTTCACATAATAAGGAAACTTGTGACCAGGCAAAGTAGAAGATCTAATGAAATTTTGATTTGCATCCTATCCTCATAAATACACCTGCTTCCATGAATCTCTAAAACTGACTTTAAGACTAATGATTGGAACCTGTCAAGCCATTTATGTAGCCCTTCTGTGTGGATACAGAGAATCCTTCAACTGTTCTTCAAGGATTATACTTTTGCATCTTCTTGGATTCGTCAATTCTACCAAATCAGATTTGATGGCATCCACACAATTTCTTTTGCATCAGATCATCATATGGAATTTAGCAAGATGATCTTTTGGTAGAGCCATAAGCAAGGTGGTCCCTTGCGTTTCTCTCTCTTCTCTTGCTACAAATTCTTCTGCAAGTTCTGGATGCAAGACCTTAATTTTGTCCATTAGAGTATATCTGAATGATTAATACAGGGGGGAAACCCATTCCTATTTGTAAACCTCCTAGATTATATAGTCCCTGTATGGGCCAAATAGTGTTCCATGTTCATAGCCCATATATCATATTCTCCTTTTTTAAGAATAGGCAGCTTGATGGTAGATACTGTATGAGGAGTTTGTTGGGTTGGTGTCTGTGGTGATGATGGTATAGGTGGTGGTGGTGGTGGAATTTCATCTTGTAATGCAGACATGTTTAGTTTGAAGGGATTAAGGTTTATAACTATTGATGGTTCTTCTTATTAAGTTTCCACGAGGCTCAAATACCACTTGTGAGTCCCTTGTAAAATAGATCTCTGCAGCCTATTAAGGATGATAGCCAAGATGTATAAATACAGTTGACTATGTAGAAACACTTATTAGGAATACCATGTGTTAATGCGGAATCTTAACACAAATACTAAGAAGAACACTAAAGAACTAAATAATAATTTCTATTAATCTGCTTTGAATGATTACAGATTACTAACTATTGAGATATGATTTTGTATGAGATATCTTGAGCTCGTATGTCTAACTATGCCAAGAGGGATCCTTTTATAGACCAAGGATAAACCCTAACAGGCTTACAAAACGAGTACATGTCTTTTACTAAAATATCTCATACATATCTCTTAAATGGTACTAACTAATTTCTACTAACGGTACTAACTAACTGATCAGTACTTAACATTTTATACTGTCAGTGCTAACTATAACTATCAGTACTAACTATTTGTACTGTCGGTACTAAGTTAGGAAAACGTAATTCCCAACACAACCTTTGTATGATCAAGTCATGATGATATCACAAAACCCCTAAATTGGGTACATAAACCCTAACTTATAACTTGTGATTAAACATTAATTAAGCTTACCTACTTATGATAGATGATTGCTATGGGCCTATTTAATGGGTTAGAACATTATTCTACATTTAATTTAGCATTTGGAAAATATTTGTTCTTCCCTCCTTTCTCCATCTCATGACATACACACACACCAACTACAAATTTTTGAAATATTATAGAAGATATGAGATTAGATCTCATTAAATATGGCACAACTTTGGAAATTTGGCAATATTGGTCCTTGCAGGCTAAAACCATGAGGTTTTAGTATTACTTTGGTCATTTGGCAATATTGGTCCCTACAGGCTAAAACCATGAGGTTCTAGTATTACTTTGGTCATTTGGCAATATTGGTCCCTGCAGGCTAAAACCATGAGGTTCTACTACTAAAACCTAGAGGTTCTAGTACTAGTTTGGGATTTTGGCAACTTAGGTCCTTCAAGTTCTTTTCTCTTTTATTTGGGTCACATAATACTTTTCATAAACATATACTAACCACTTTGACTAACATTTAACTTTAGTTTAACTATTAGGGTTGACTAACCAATCATGCGAGGCCTTTAACTTATGAAAGTCATAGTCAAACTATTCCGATGGCATTCTCGATATTTAAAAACCAGTTTTGGGGTGTTACAAATCTACCCTCTTATTTAGATTTCGTCCCTGAAATCTCTTCTTCTAATACTAACCACAATTTGGTTATATTTAACCTCTTATTCATGTAACACTTTTAATCATATACTCAACTAGTTGGAATAACCTACATAGTTTTGCAACTCTAGCCATGCTATAACACAACCAATTACTCTTGACCCGTTCTACTTCTCGCTTATTTCTATCACATTACACTCTTTTTGATGACAAACGTCATTTAGGTGACATTTACCATTTTTGATTCTATCATTTTAGTAACTTTTTCTCTATTTCATTATGTTCCCATTCATTTCTTTTCTAAATTTTCATCAAGAACTACATGTTACTTGAGAAATTCCGTTATCTTGACTTGACGTAATTCAACATTAGTTACTACTTTCTTATTTACCGTAGTCATATTGACATTCCTTTTTATCGTTTCTATTATAATACCTTAAATTTGTTACTTCTCTTTAGTTAATTTCTCATCAAGGACTATATGTCACTTGAAAAATTCAATACTTTTGGCTTATAAAATCAAACTTATATCTTTCGACCTATACTCCAAACTTCTCCTAAAGTCTCTAGTAAGGGCCACACTTAAATTCTCATTTCATCTATCTTATTTCTTACGACGTCTAACTAACTTTAGCCTCTTAATTTTCTACTTCTTTAATTCCTCGCATGTTATGCCGCGAACACATAAACCCACTCATCTATACTTCTTTATTTACATTGAGAAGCGTCTTAATTAATGTAAATAAGGAAATATAAACTTATGGTTAGGTGATTCACAATTTTTTTAATTAAATAAAGAGGCGTCCCAATTTATTTAAATAAGGAGATTATAAATCATCCTACTTATACACTTCTGACATAACACTTGAACTACTTTTTCACACTTTTACTTCAAAACAAAAAAACACCAAAAGCAAAAAAAAAAAAGATTCAATATCATCCAAAAAAAACAAAAACAAAAAATAAACAAAACAAAACAAAAAACCTTTTTCATACATTACATTTATCGACCATTATTCTTTTACTTTTCTCACATTACATTTTTACCTCTTTTAGCCTTGGATCCAGATCATTATCACATTCTGTTAGCCTCAAAATATTGAGTCGAACAATGGAAAAAAAAAAAAAAGTATACGTTCATATCTATTAATCAAGTCTCAGTCATTAAATAATTATAACGTTGTAATAAGGCAAACGGGTAAAACGGGCTCTTAGAATGTAATCTAACCGTCACGTGTATCGGGCGAAAGCCCAAGTAATCCCGAGCCTGGCCTGTAGAAATACCAAGGCATGAAAGCCTCTTGGTATTAACTATAAATACCCCTCTCCAAGTATGAAGAGGGGGTTGGTTCTTGTTAATCTCATTTTGTAATTTTGCAAGAAATCCTTCCATCTTTTCTTCTCTCTACCTTTCTTCTTCTCTAGACTTCACTCTAAATTCTTCATATTTTCTCATCTTATTTTTCTTGTTTCCAATTATGAAGTGAAAGTGATATATTAGGTTATCGACATTTGGTATCATTCGCCAAACGGGTGGTTCAAGTTTTTTGTTAGTTTTAATAGTTGTTTTCGTGTTTTTTTTTTTGTTTGGTTTAGTGTTTCGTTTTCTTATTTAGCAAATAGTTCGAATATGTTTTCTTGTGGATCTATAACGCTTTTTTTAGTCGTGGTTCGATTTGTTAATTCGTGCGTGGCTAATACGAAAAACGCATGGACGAATAATATCAGAAGTGGTTTTTTTTCTGTTTTGATCGAACGAGTGATTCATCTTTGTTTGATCGAACGAGTTTCATTTTTGTTTGATCGAACGAGTGACTTTCTTTTTTGGATCGAACGAGTCGATCGAACAAGCATACTAGCGACGATCGAACGAGCGACGTTTAGGTTGGATCGAACGAGCTTATTCCTTCAACGATCGAACTAGGAGGATCGATCTAGAGTGGATCGAACGAGTTAAATACTCAAGGATCGAACGAGTGTCTTTTTGTACTTGGATCGAACGAGTGTTTGTTATTTCAATCGAACGTGTGCATTTTCCATTACCATTCGAACAAGCCCATTCGAACAAGCTCATTCGAACAAGCATAATCGAACAAGCACCATTCGAACAAGCTCATTCGAACAAGCTCATTCGAACAAGGACCATCGAACGAGTGACTATCGAACTAGTGTCATTTCTTGTAGTTCGAACAAGCGAATCGAACTAGTGACATTTAATGTGGACCGAACAAGACCATCGAACTAAGTGATTTCTTCTAGAACCGAACTAGACAATCGAACCAAAGAACCGAACAAGCATCAACCGAACTAGGTGATCTACATATAAACCGAACTAGTTATTTTTGTTTTACGGTTTTTTCTTGATTTTGTAAAATCCCGTGAAAGATACGATTCTTCTCTCGGTTTAAATCCAAGAATTGTAAAATCCCGTGAACATTAATTGTACTCAATCCACAACAACAATAACTTTACCTGCTTAAGATCCTACAAATCATTCTCACTTCATAATTCATCAATGACGACTCCAATTGCAACTTCCACAACTAACAGTCAAATGCACAACAACATAATGGCAGCAGGTTCAAGGTATCGACCACCAATTGCTTGCAACAGGACGATCTGCCACAAGTAGATGCGATCACTTGGTTCTTACGATACATTGATACAAGACCAAATGGTGATGCCTTACGGAAGTGCATTCTCACAGGTCCTTATACTCCAACAATGGAATAATATGGATACCTTTCTTTTCCATTTTACCAAGCCTCCGGATCTTGTGTTTTAAGGGTGAATCGTGATAACAATTGTCACCAGAGCTTTGTTGATTATGTTCTTGTAGTCCGAATTAAAGTCCAAAGTCCTCGTATTTAGTCCATGAAGTTTGTTTGTCTTGATGTGATGTTTTGATTAAACGGTGATTAATATATATTCCATTGTTGATGCATGTCAGACAGCTCAAGAAATGTGGGAAGCCATCGAAAGGCTACAACAAGGTGAATCACTCAATATTCAAGATGTCAAGACAAACTTATTTTGGGAGTTTGGTCAATTCACCTCTCACGATGGAGAAACGATTGAGTCTTACTACACATAAGATTCTATAAGATGATGAATGAAATGATCAGAAACAATTTGACAGTTGCTACGATGCAAGTCAATGTTCAATTTCTTCATAACAACTTCAACCAGAATATTCAAGATTTGTAACAATTGTCAAGCAACAACATAAGTTGGATGAAGTTTCATACCATAAGCTCTTTGACATTCTGAAACAATACCA
>BQNB010125036.1:0-19838 GCA_026074375.1 Tanacetum coccineum
GCTTGTCACGACATTCTCTTCAGCTTCCCATCTTTCTTTGTAAAAATGCATTGTATATAACGCTTGTTTGATTTTTTCACATTTTATTTTGTTTTTTTACGTTTTTTGCTTTTTTTATTAGAAGGATATAAAGTAACAAAAACAGTGGCTTGGTTCAGTATATGTGGCTGTAAACAATCCATGTTGCCAAGCTTACATATTCAAGTTCATCATAGCCTGTTTTAAAAAAAGAAATCATGGCTGCAAAATAACACCAACAGCTAATTGAATCTGGGGAACCAAACCGACATGCGTAAAAGTCGTTTAAAGTCAAAGCAAACAATTTACGCTTTTCTTTTTACGCATTTCGGATTTCTTAGAAGGCTCAGTTTAATAAATGTGGCTGCAAACAATTTACGTTGCCACACCTACATATTAAGAATCATCATCGCTATCTAAAAGACAAACGAAAAGGCCGGCGTGGATGCGTCAGTAAAAGTACCCTGCCAAGATACGGAAATCCTAAAGGAGGACCGCCATGGCTGCAACGTGACACCAATTCACGGTTTCCAATGGTTGGTATTTAATGTTTTGCCCCCTTTCCCATTTTCAACGATACCTAATATTTTTTTCTTACAATGTGTTTGTCTTTGGTATTTAGATGTTTCTTTCACTTTTGTTATGTCTGTCTGTCTTTAACAGTAATAATTACTCCAATCCACCAAGACAAACGACGTAGCTTCTGTTCATATGAAATAGCCATCGAACATGTGAAAGAAGCACAAAAAATGGAGAAGGGATTACTACTGTGACACCTCGAGAATTTCCGTTCAATAATTTAGCCATTTCCATTAAGCAATTTGAATTTTTGAAGTTTCGTTTAACTTTTGCGTGTAACCGGGAAGTATTCCCGCTTTTATCTGAGAATCGTCTTCGGGAGAGAAATGGGATGCCTAACGTTGTAGTATTTTGGCAATAGCCACGTTTTTTACATTTTATGGCAATATTTAAAATTTCATAATTTTCGGTGATACCATTATTCATTTCGTTACTTGCGTTAATCGTGGTTTACTTATAACATAAGTTTATGCATGCAAGACTTGGAAAGTAAATCAAGTGGGAAGCACTAGCAAAATAAAATAAAGAAAATTAGTTGGTCCTCTCCTCCCCTTGTCTTGTTCGGCACAAACAAACACCTTTATTACCTTTGGAAGGCAAGTTTGAATTCAAAATCAATAAGACAAGCCTTGATCACATGATTTGTTATAACTTGAATTTGATTGGAGGATCAAATTGGTCCCCTCCTCCTTCTTGTCTCTTATACACAAAACACACAAACACACATTTAGTGTGTGAAGTAAACTTGTATTATTTAACCCACTATACTTCATTTATCTCATTCATAACACACACACACTAAAAATTTGGTTTTCTCTCTTCTTCTTGCCTTCTTTTGTTCGAACCACCCAAGACACACACACAAATTCATAATTTTTCATCTTTGATAAAAAAACACTTGAAGATTCATTGAAGGTTTGATCATTTGTATCATTTGGGTATTAACAACATTTGGGTTGTTCTAATCTCATTCTTCCTTCTAAAAACCTTCCAACTTTGTAAGTCTTGAAAATTTTAAATAACTTGTACTTTCATAATTCTTATGATGCATACATGCTAGTTGTATAACTTATTATGTGAAAAACAAGATTTCAAACTACATAAACCTAAAAAGGGGTGTAATTATGGGTTCAAAAAAAATGTAAAAGAAATATAAGAAATCTAGTTTTGTGATCGTTGTTATTTTCAAAAAAAAATATTTGTACTTTTAAGCTTATTATATCGGCTTATAATTGTGATCTTATTTGTGAGCTATTTGAATTATTTTAGAGCTTAATAGGGGATATAATAATGTTCGGCCACTAGACAAGTAAAGAAGAAATTATTTAGTTAGCTTATTTTGATTTGCACTTATATTTTTATAACTTATATGGAAGGACACACTGATAAACTTATTCGTCTTAATAAATAAGCTCGAATATACTTTATTAGGGCTTATAGCCGCGTCCCACATACAAGACCCAACACCATGAGCTTATTATTAAGCTTATGTGGTTCGGCTATTATAACTCAAGGCTTGTTTGTTAGCTATTGATAGCTTATTTTTAGGTCACGTGTTTATTGCTTAATGTTTTGCTTATCTGATTATATGGATAAGTAAAACTACATTTTCGGACTTAACGGGCCAAGGCCTAACATAAATACAAAACACCAAGGCGTAAAGCTACAGTGTAGCTTATTGGATAAGTTCACGAATTGCTTATTTAATAGTATACGATTTAGATGCGTTACATTTAATTATTTTTAAACGTTGGACGTTGCAAATAATAATGGATTTGATGATGTATAATTTGTAAGTATAAAAAGTGGATTGAAAGTGGTTTGAAAATGGTTTTAAATAAAGTCTAAGACTTTGGAAAAACGTGTAAACACGAACGGGTCATGCCAAATTTTTTATAAATTACTATACTTAGTAAATACTAAAAAACGTACATGGTAAAATAAGATACGAGAATTTAAATTAAGCGACGAACAATATATATATATATATATAAATATATATAAAATATATATTTTTAGTTAGACGTTATATATCTATATAATATTAAAATACATATTATTTTTACCCATTTACTTACGGAAACATTTTATTACTACACGATCACAAACGTTAATTTTTAGATATATATTAACAAAAGTACACTAGTATACACCTATGCATTTTCTATAAATTCACTTCGATCAGATATTAAATTAAGCGTCCATTTCATAGGTTGCTTTCGTATATCGTCGTTCGTTTAACCGAGAGTAATTATTTCAAGACAATTCACTACCTTTAATTCCTAAATCAAGGTGAGTTAATAGCCCTACTCTTTCACTCGTTTTGAATAAATATTTTATATTTGGGGTGAGAAACATTGGTTATCTTTAAAACTAGACACAAGGACTATACGTGAGATTTCCCTATTTACGTGTTGCCTAAGTAGCATTTAGACCTCAATTGCCCGAACTATCATGAACTGTTAATTTCTTGATCGAAGGACCGATCGAGGGAGCGCAAGTGAATAAATAGATCTATTAGGACTAATTATCCCTATCCGGGTGAGTAGCACTCACTACCCACGGGGGGCTCCGGTTAAACGGATTATATGATCAATAGTCGAAACTGGTTTACGTTGGTCTTTGGTCGGACACCTGTAAGGGCAAGCAAATACTTATAGTAATGTACATGCTATCTTTCATTATTAGCTTCAGTGTCATGAGCTTAGTGTAACGTAATACCTTTTTATGTGAAGTTGTATCTATTATAACTGTCGCATATGTTTTGATATCTTGTGGTCCACTATAACATCGTTTGAACTAAACCTATGAATATTACCACTATATGTTGACGTTTTAAGCAAATTATGCCATCAGTCTTAGCATGGATGTTGTTGCTTGAACTATTATAGAAGTCTATTCCGAACCAGTTTTCAGATTTATTCCCATTTTATCTTTTTTTTTTTTTTTTTTTTTTTTTTTTTTTTTTGTTTTTTTTTTTTTTTTTTTTTTTTTTTAAATAATGTGTTAACTTTAGTTTAAGCTTTCGCATGTTGAATCCTTTTGAACCTTTTTTAAATTTGAATGATGTAAACTTATTAATATTTTAAATTTATACAACGGTGTTTATTTTTCAAACGTACCCTTAGAGGTCGTTCTTATGCTTTGTACTCGAAGATAGTCCAAGGATGGACGTCAACGGCCCTCGGAACCGCCAAATCGGAAGGGACCCTATTTAGGGGTGTGACAGATTGGTATCAGAGCCAGGTTATAGAGAACCAGGTAGTATATAACTAGGTCTATACTATAACCAGTATGTGATCCTTACTTGATTATGTGCCTTACGTGATTTTTACATAGTACGTATACATAATAAATATTATGTAATTAAATACCAAGTATAAATAATATTACTATAATTATATTGCATTTCATTTCGCGGTACTGCATCCGATGGTCTATTTATTCATTTCATTTGTTCATTCACCCATTTGTTCATTCTTTCCCGCATCATGCATGATTGGTATAAATGATATTTATATAAACTTTTGCTTGCGCAGGTCATGGCTATTTCAGTTATCTCAGTTTCTTTAGATTCATCAAAGGATAGCTTGGGGACACCTGCTGGATGAGTTATCTTGTTCGATACTATCCCTACTACTATTCCCGACACCACACTAGTGATTACTCCACCCACTACTCAGACTGACACCATAGTGATACCCACAAAGATACCTATCATAGCACCTACTATACCACCATCCCTAGATTATACACCAGTTTCTCCTGATTACTCACCTGCATCTGATACAGAGTTTGATCTATCTGAGGATCCATCATCAGACCATATACTACCATTACCACCTATCTCACCATTTTTATCATCGGCTGATGACACTACAGACAGCGATACACCTATTTACACCACCATCACCTGCCCATGGTACACCATTTACTGAGACTACCCTTTCTACTCAAGTGTCACCTACAGCAACTGGTCTGCACTTCGATGTCGAGTCAATGGTTCTTGCAACCGGGACATTTAAAAAGCCATTCCCCAAGGTCCAACCCGTACCAGCTAACCGATCTTAATATGGGTCGGTACGACAAACACGATAACTCGAGAAGAAGTTGGACCATTACCCATCTCATCGTCTTAAACTGTAGACATTCAGTTGATTATTCTTCCTTTAGATCATTTTTTTCAGAGATTTCACACGATTCATCACTTGAGTTCATCATCAGAGACTTATTGCGGATTCTTCTAGCGGATGCTTTATCTTATTTCTGCATCTAGTCGTATCCTCTTCCTGAAATTCCCATTGCCAGCATCACACATAGGGTACGAAGATCTAGTCATTGATTATTCCTTTAGTACCGAGTGTTCATCATTCATCTACTATTTCTAAGAGACCATCTCATGATTCTTCTTCTGCGAGCCGTTCTCGTAAGAGGAGTAGACCGCCTATTGCATCTGTACAGTTATCTTCACCTACCCTTGGTTCATTGTCTTATGCACTAGTGTTGATCTTTACATCACTTAAGAGATTAGAATCCTGAGGAAGCTACAATTTAAGGATTGTATAGAGGATAGTTTTGATCCATATGTACCTAGAGAGGCTGGATTAGGAGTTGACTTTGAGGATGAGAGTTCTGAGCCTCCCTAGGTCTAGAGGGGCTGATTTAGAGATGGATGTTGATGTTATGAGGAGCGACGGGATTGAGATTGACCCCGAGATTCAGGCTGAGATTGATGAGTTGGTTTCGCTTATGCGATGCTCTAGAGATATGAGATTGAATGCTAGAGGATTAATTTAAGGCGCTGCCAAGAGAGAGTGAGACGGGTATGGAGGAGCCAGTTTCGGTCAAAAGTTGAAGGGTTACTCATCCTGTATGCCAGAGGATACCCAGAGCCTGCTCAAGAGGGATGCATAGGAGGTTACATATGAAGACATTGGGAGATTAGTTCAGAGGTTCATTATCACACCGAGGCTATTTCAGTCCATCGGTACAGTCATTGGGGAGGCTTAGAGAGAGCAGTGACAATAGGATTATTAGGGCTGAGACGGTAGACACTATTTTGACTAAGAGTAGTTTTGCTGAGTTGGAGAGGATAACAGAGGCATAGAGGCACCAGTGAGTGTTAAGAGTCAGATGAGTAGACCAGCTGGGCCAGCGCGACGAAGTGCAGGGCGTATGGGTAAAGAGCGTGCGCACGGAGAGCGCGACGATAGTGATATAGTGCAATTTATGGCGCGCCAAGGTTGTGGTGCATATAGAGAGCAGTATATACATTTGTGCGTGCTATATAGTGGATACGTGCAGGACACATAGATGCTACCCATCCTTAGACACTAGAGATGTGCGATAGGTTATGTAGTGTGCAGTTAGGATTGAGCGGGCTTCGTCGTTGACTGCGTGTGATGACACTAGAGGGGTAGGAGAGAGTCAATCACACCACACACAATCACTAGTACTATTTGAAATCAATGTGAATGTCTCTCAGCTCATGAATGATCCTCGATGATATGACAAGTATTCATCAAGACTTATGCTATGAATCAAGAGCTTCAACATCTAGTGATCCGCGGCGGCGGGACTATTGTCGATTAGTCGAGCACTCTCCTCGGTGGTCTGATCCGCGTGTCTCACAAGCATGCCGTTATGTGTAGTTTCGCATCGACTAACACACACACACACAGAGCGCGAGTAATTAAATAGATTTGTGTGAACTTGAATAGTTTCATTTAACCGTTGGAAAATTTTAATTAAGCCCGTAGTTATCTCGCATCATCTAGAATCATCATCGAGTGTTACGTTGATATTGTTGTAGTGAGGAGCCTAACAAAAATCTGGAGCATCAAGGACACGTGAAGCAGTCAACGACCAAAGCGATCGCCGGGTGGCAGAAGCATTAAGAGTGCGCGACGCTGTCAAAAACCTTGGACCCCTTATGGGAGATGAGGTCGAACAAGAAGAAGTAGGAGGAAATGGAAATGGAGGAAACGGAGATGGAGGGAAATGAAATAGAGGAAACGTAGAATGGAGGAAATGGAAATGAAGAAATGGAAACGGAGGAAATGGAAATGGTAATGGGAACGGAGGAGAATATGGCTATAACTTCAGAGGATTTATGCCTGCTAGAGAGTGCACATATCAAGACTTCCTGAAGTGCCAGCCACTTAACTTTAATGGAACGGAAGGATTTGTCGGATTAACTCATTGGTTTGAGAAGATGGAAATAGTTTTCCACGTTAGCAACTATCCCCAGAGAATACCAATGAATATGGCTTCCCGTGCACGCTGCTGAACATGCCTTGACTGGTGAACTCCCATAAGGAAGAACGTTGGGAATATGGCCGCATATGCCATGAAGTTGGTCAGAACTATGAAGTTTATGACTGTAGTGTATTTCCAAGAACGATATTTCAGAAATGGAAACTGAATTATGGAATCTGACCGTGAAAGATAATGACTTGACTGTCTACGCTCAAAGGTTTCAGGAGTTGATTTTGTTGTGTACTAGAATGGTCCCTAACGGAGAGGACAGAGTGGAGAGATTTATTGGAGGGCTACCGGACAACATTCAAGGGAATGTGATTGCTGCAAACCCAGTTAGATTCCAAGATGCCGTACGTATTGCTAACCAATTGATGGATAAGAAGCTTCAGGGTTATGCTGCAAGAAGTGCTGAGAGTAAGAGGAGGATGGAAAGTAACCCAAGGGATAACCGTGGACAACAACCGCCATTCAAGAGGCAAAATATTAGTGGGCAGAATGTGGTTAGAGCTTACACGACTGGGAACAATAGAGGAAATGGGTATATTGGACCTCACCCACTTTGCAACAAGTGCAAATACCACCATGTAGGGCCATGTATAGTGAAGTGTAGTAACTGAAAAGAAGGTTGGACACCTGACTAGGGATTGTATGGCGACTATTACCCCAAACACTCATAGAGCTCTAGTTGGAAATCAGCAGGGTGTTGTTTGTTACGAGTGTGGAAGACCGGGACATTTTAGGAAGGATTGCCCCTAATTGAAAGTCAAAACCGTGGAAACCAGACAAGAAACAAAGTTGGAAACAAGACTGGAAACCAGACTGGAGGTAATGAGGCTACAGCAAAGGCTTGGCTTGTTCATTGGTGGAGGAGGAACAAATCCTGATTCCAATGTTGTCACGGGTACGTTTCTTCTCAATAACTGTATGCTTTCCAATGGGGGGTGAGTGGCGAATTCGGGCGCCGATAGAAGTTTTGTGTCGTCTACCTTTAGTGCTTTGCTTGATATTACACCATCCACTTTAGACACTAGTTATGCCGTAGAACTTGCCGATGGAAGAATTTCATAAACAAATGTTGTTCTTAGAGGTTGCGATGTTCTAGATTATTAGTCATATACCTTTCGACATAGAACCAATGCCCGTAGAACTTGTAGTTATCGACGTCACATCGTATGGAATTGTTGTGAAATACCACGTGTTGATCGTTTGTGACGAGAAGGTCGTCCGTATACCTTATGGAGACGAAGTATTGATAATTTGAGGTGACGATTATAGCAACAGAAGTAAGCTGAACATTATATCGTGTACAAAAACCCAGAAGTATATTCAGAAGGGATGTCAGGTCTACCTAGCACAAGTTACATCCAAGAAGGCTGAGGATAAGTCAGAGGAGAAGCGACTTGACGACGTACCAATCATACGAGAATTTCCAGAGGTCTTTCTAGACGATCTGCCTGGATTACCACCTGCTCGACAAGTTGAATTTCAAATTGACTTAGTCCCTGGTGCTGCACCTGTAGCACGAACCCCGTATTGATTAGCACCAGCCAAAATGCAAGAGTTATCCACTCAGTTGCAAGAACATTCTGATAAAGGATTTATAAGACCCAATTCCTCACCCTGGGGAGCACCGGTTTTGTTTGTCAAAAAGAAAGATGGTTCTTTTCGGATGTGTATCGACTACCGTAAACTAAACAAACTTACTATAAAGAACCGATACCTACTTCCGAGAATTGATTATTTGTTTGATCAATTGCAAGGATTAAGAGTCTACTCTAAGATCGACCTGAGATCTGGTTATCACTAACTCAAAGTTTGAGAGGAAGACATTCCTAAGACCGCATTTAGGACTCGCTATGGTCACTACGAGTTCCAAGTAATGCTGTTTGGTTTGACCAACGCACTGGTAGTATTCATGGGTTTTATGAATAGGGTGTGCAAATCGTATCTGGATAGATTCATGATCGTATTTATCGACGACATTTTGATTTACTCCAAGAGCAGAAAGGAGCATGAAGGATACCTTAGGTTGATTTTGAAGTTGTTGAAAGAGGACAAAATTATACGCCAAGTTTTCGAAGTGTGAGTTTTGGCTGTCGAAGGTACAATTTCTTGGTCATGTAATTAATAGCGAAGGCATTCACGTTGATCCCGCTAAGATTGAGTCTATCAAGGATTGGGCGTCACCCAAGACACCAACTGATATTTGTTAGTTTTTAGGCTTGGCCGGTTACTACCGACGATTTATCGAAGGGTTTTCGAAAATCGCTAGGCCTATGACGAAATTGACTCAAAAAAGCGTGAAGTTTGAATTGGGAATAAAGGCAGAAGGCTTGCATTCAGTTAGTTGAAGCAAAATTTGTAGTGCGCCGATATTTGGCTTTTACCTGAGGGAAGTGGAGAACTTCGTATTATTATCTGTCTGATGCTTCGCATAAAGGGTAGGGCGCGGTTTTGATGCAAAGGGAGAAGGTCATAGCTTATGCATCTCGCCAACTCAGGGTTTATGAGAAGAACTATACTACACCCAACCTAGAGCTTGGTGCAGTAGTGTTTGCCTTAAAGATGTGGAGACACTATCTGTATGGTACAAAGTGTGTTGTGTTCACTGATCATAAGAGTCTACAACACATTCTTGATCAGAAAGAGTTGAACATGAGACAACAACGGTGGTTAGAGTTGTTGAGCAACTACGATTGTTAGATTCGATATCATCCAGGAAAGGCGAATGTAGTGGTTGATGCCCTAAGTCGAAAGGAGAGAATTAAGCCACTAAGAGTTCGAGTCTTAGTTATGACTATTAGTTTGGACCTTCCTCAGCAGATTTTGAGTGCTCAATCGAATGCCAGAAAAGAGAGGAACCTTCATCAACGAAGATTTGCATGGCATGATTAACAAGCTAGAACCTCATGCTGACAGAATGTTATGTTTGAACAATCGAAGTTGGATTCCGCGTTTTGGAGATTTGAGAGCTTTAATTATGCTTGAATCCTATAAGTCAAAGTATTCCATCCATCCTGGATCAGACAAGATGTACCAAGGCCTTAAGAAGCTGTATTGGTGGCCCAACATAAAATTAGAAATTGCCACCTATGTTAGCAAGTGTTTAACATGTGCTAAGGTTAAGATAGATTATAAGAAACCATCTGGTTTGTTGGTTCAACCAGAGATCCCACAATGGAAATGGGAGAATGTAACAATGAACTTTGTGACTAAATTGCCAAAGACGGCAACTGGTCAAGATACGATTTGGGTAATCGTTGATCATCTCACTAAGTCTGCACATTTCTTGCCTATGCGAGAGGATAACACGTTAGAGAAGTTGACGAGACAATACTTGAAGGAAGTAGTCTTAAAGCATGGAGTGCCAGTTTCGATCATTTCTGATCGTGATGGGAAATTTACTTCATATTTTTGGAAGTCCCTAAATAAAGCATTAGGTACTCGATTGGATATGAGCATCGCTTACCATCCAGAGACCGGTGGTCAAAGTGAGAGAACCATTCAGACGTTGAAGGACATGTTACGTGCCTATGTACTCGACTTTGGAAAAGGTTGGGATAGACACTTACCATTGGTAGAATTTTCGTATAAAAACAGTTACCATACCAGCATTAAGGCTGCTCCGTTTGAGGCGTTGTATGGGCGCAAGTGTCGATCACCTATCTGCTGGGCTAAAGTTAGAGATAGTCAGCTCACTGGCCCAGAGATCATCCATGAGTTGACCGAGAAAATAGTTCAAATCAAGAGTCGTATCCAAGCCGCCTGTGACCGTCAAAAGAGCTATGCTGACGTAATACGAAAACCTCTTGAGTTTCAAGTAGGAGATAAGGTCATGTTGAAAGTATTTCCATGGAAGGGAGTGATATGTATTGGCAAACGAGGAAAGCTAAACCCTCGTTATATTGGACCTTTTAAATCATTGTCAAGTATGGACCGTCGCCATAATCGTCTTGAACTCCCAGAGAGGTTGAGTAGAGTTCATAGCACATTTTACGTCTCGAAATTAAAGAAATACATGGCTGACGAACCACTTGCTATACCGTTGGATGAGATCCAAGTCGACGACAAACTACATTTCATCGAAGAACCTGTCGAAATCATGGACCATGAGGTCAAGTGTCTAAATCAAAGTTGTATTCCAATCGTTAAGGTATGCTAGAACTACAGGAGAGGTCCTAAGTTCACACTCCGGAGCGAGAAACCATGCAAAAGAGTACCCCATCTTTCCCGAATTCAGCATCCTGTGCAGATACTACGTCATGAGCTTTGGGGACAAAGCTCTTCTAACGGAGAAAAAATGTAACACCCCGAGAATTTCCGTTCAATAAGTTAGCCATTTCTGTTTAGCAATTAGAATTTTTGAAGTTTCGTTTAATATTTACGTGAAACCGGGAAATATTTTCTGCTTTTATCCCGAGAATCATCTCCGGAGCGAACCGGGATGCCTAATTTGTAGTATTTTTGCAATAGCCACGTTTTAACATTTTAAAGCAATATTTGAAATTTCATAATTTTTCGAAAGATACCGTTATCATTTTGTTACACGCCGTTAAAATGTGGTTTTACTTTATAAACAAGCTTTGCATGCAAGACTTGCCAATTAAATCAATTGGAAGTCACTAGTCAAAATAAAAATGAAGAAAAATTAGTGGTCCCCCCTTCCCCGTTCTCTTGTTCGGCAAAAACAAACACCCATATCACCCTTGTGAGCAAGTTTTGAATTCAAAATCAATAAGAAAGTCCTTGATCACATGATTTGTTATCAACTTGAAAATTAATTAGGGGGAGGATCAAATTGGTCCCCTCCCCCTTCTTGTCTCTTGTACACGAAACACACACACACACACATTTAGTGTGTGAAGTAAACTTGTACTATTTAACCCACTATACTTTCATTATCTCATTCATAACACACACATACTAAAAATTTGGTTTTTCTTCCTCTTCTTCTTTAAGCTCTTTTTCGAACCACCCAAGACACACAAGCACATTCATAATTTTTCATCTTTGATCAAAAACACTTACGATTCATTGAAGTTGATCCATTTTGTATCATCTGGGTATTAACCAACATTTGGTTGTTCTAATCTCTTTCCTTCCTTCTAGAAAACCTTCCAACTTTGTAAGTCTTCAAATTTTTAAATAACTTGTACTTTCATAATTCTCATTATGCATACATGCTAGTTGGACAACTTATTTTGTGAAAAACAAGATTTTAAAACTACATAAACCCTAAAAGGGTGTACTTATGGTTCAAAATATATGTAAAGAAATATAAGAAAATCTTAGTTTTATGATCGTGGTTATTTTCATATAATAATGTTTGTAGTTTTGAGCTTATTATATTCGGCTTATATTTGTGAGCCTCTTTGAAAGCTTATTTAATTATTTTGAGCTTATTAGGGGTTATATATGGTTTGGCCAAACTAGAAAAGAAAGAAGAAATATTTGTTTAGCTTATTTTGATTTGACTTATATTTTATTAGCTTATTTGGAAAGGACAGACGATAAACTTATTCGGCTTAATAAATAAGCTCGAATATACTTTATTAGGGCTTATAGTCGCTTCCCACATACAAGACCCAACACCATGAGCTTATTATTAAGCTTATGTGGTTCGGCTTATTATACTTGGCTTATTGTGAGCTTATTGATAGCTTATTTTTAGGTCACGTGTTTATTGCTTAATGTTTTGCTTATCAGATTAAATGAATAAGTAAAACAACATTTTCGGACTTAATGGGCCAAGGCCCAACATAAATACAAAACACCAAGGCTTAAAGCTACGATGTAGCTTATTGGATAAGTTTACGAATAGCTTATTTAATAGTATATGATTTAGATGTGTTACGTTTAATTATTTTTAAACGTTGGACGTTGCAAATAATAATAGATTTGGTGATGTATAATTTGTAAGTATGAAAAGTGGATTGAAAGTGGTTTGAAAATGGTTTTAAATAAAATCTAAGACTTTGGAAAAACGTGTAAACATGAACCGGTCATGCCGAAATTTTTATAAATTACTATACTTAGTAAATACTAGAAAACGTACATGGTAAAATGAGATACGAGAATTTAAATTAAGTGACGAACAATATATATATATATATATATATATAAATATATATAAAATATATATTTTTACTTAGATGTTATATATCTATGTAATATTGAAATACATTTTATTTTTACCCATTTACTTACGAAAACATTTTTTTACTACACGATCACAAACGTTAATTTTTAGATATATATTAACAAAAGTACACTAATATACACATATGCATTTTCCATAAATTCACTTCGATCCGATATTAAATCAAACGTCCATTTCATAGGTTGCTTTCGTATATCGCCGTTCGTTACCGAGTGAATTATTTCTAGACTATTCACTATTACTAAATCAAGGTGAGTTCATAGCCCCACTATTTTACTCGTTTTGAATAAATGTTATATACTTGGGGTGAGAAACATTACTTGTTTTTAAAATTGGACACAAGGACTATACGTGAGATTTCCCTATTTACGTGTTGCCTAAGTAGCGTTTAGACCTTAATTGCCCGGACTATCATGAACTGTCAATTTCTTGACCAGAGGACCAGTCAAGGGAGCGCGAGTGAATAAATAGATCTATTGGGACTAATTATCCCTATTCGGGTGAGTAGCGCTCACTACCCACGGGGACCTCGATTAAACGGATATATGTCATGTCAAAACTGGTTAGGTGGTCTTTGGTCGGACACCTGTAAGGGCAAGCAAATACTTATAGCAATGTACATGCTATTTGTTCATTATTAGCTTCAGTGTGATGAGCTTAGTGCAACGTAAATACCTTTTTATGTGAAGTTGTATATGTTATAACTGTCGCATACGTTTTGATATCTTGTGGTCCACTATAACATCGTTTGAACTAAACCTATGAATTCACCAACTTTATGTTGACGTTTTAAGCATGTTTTTCTCAGGTGCTTAGCATGGATGTTGTTGCTTGAACTATATGAAGTCTATTGCCGAACCAGTTTTCCAGATTTTATCCATGTTTATCTTAAATACCGTTGTTAAACTTATTTAAGCTTCCGCATGTTGTCTTTTGAACCTTTTAAATTTGATTGATGTAAACTTATTAATATTTTAAATTTATGCAACGGTGTTTATTTTTCAAACGTACCCTTAGAGGTCGTTCTTTATGCTTTGTACTTGAGATAGTCATGAACGTCACGCCCCCGGACGCTAAATCGGACGGGACCCTATTTGGGGGTGTGACAGATTGGTATCAAGAGCCAAGGTTATAGAGAACCAGGTAGTATATAACTAGGTCTGGACTATAACCAGTATGTGATCCTTACGTGATTATGTGCCTTACGTGATTTTTACATAGTACGTATACATAATTAAATATTATGTAATTAAATACTAAGTATAACTAATATTACTATAATTATATTGCATTTCATTTCGCGGTACTGCATTCGATGGTCTATTCATTCATTTCATTCGTTCATTCACCCATTTGTTCATTCTTTCCCGCATCATGCATGGTTGGTATAAAGGATATTTATATAAACTTTTGCTTGTGCAGGTCATGGCTATTTCAGTTATCTCAGTTTCTTCGGATTCATCAGAGGATAGCGTGGGGACACCTGCTGGATGAGTTATCTTGTTCGGTACTATCCCTACCACTATTCCCGACACCACACCAGTGATTACTCCACCCATTACTCAGACTGACACTACAGTGATACCCACAAAGATACCTATCACAGCACCTACTATACCACCATCCCTAGATTATACACCAGCGTCTCCTGATTACTCACCTGCATCTAAGACAGAGTCTGATCCATCTGAGGATCCATCATCAGACCATATACCACCATTACCAGCTATCTCACCATTTTTATCATCGGCTGATGACACAAACAGACAAGTGAGACACCTTGATATACACCACCATCACTACCCATGGTACGCCTTTCACTGAGATTACATCTTCTACCCAGAGATCACCTGTCATACCTCGTCGTCGAGTTATGATTCTAGGATTTGGGCAGCCTATTCCTCATGGTCGACCGTACCGCTACCATCCTAATGGGCCGGTACACATGATGACTGCGAGAAAGAGGGTTGGACCGTTACCTGTTCAGCAACTTGATATGAGACATTTTGTCGATCATTCTTTATCAGATTATTTTTCTCCAGATGATTCAGCTCGAGATTCTTCTTCAGATTCATCATCAGAGGCATCATCAGATTTTCATTCGGATGCTTCGTCTGATTCTTCATCGAGACACTTATTGTCAGATCATTCTTCTCCCGATTTACCGAGTACTTCTGCGAGGCCATCTCGCAAGAGACGTAGGTCCCCTATGACATCTGTATCTGCATTACCACCTGTATCCAGAGTTTTATCTCCTGTCCGTGCTGATTTGATACCATCGCCTAAGAGGATTAGGGATTCTGGTTATTTGGCAGATATAGAGGTTGATCCTAGAGAGACTAGTTTGAGGGATGATGTTATTGTTAGGGGTAGTGATGAGCCTCACTTAGAGCAGGATATTAATCCAGAGATTCAGGCAGAGATTGACGAGTGTTTCACTTATGCGATTGTTAGGATTAATGTTTTCTTAACTTAGTACCGACAGTACAAATAGTTAGTACTGACAGTTATACTTAGTACCGACAGTACAAAGTATTAAGTACTGTTAGTTAGTTAGTACCGTTAGTAGAAAGTTAGTTAGTACCGTTGAGAAGATATTTATGAGATATTTTAGAAAAAGATATGTAAGCCTATTAGGGTTATCCTTAATATATAAAAGGATCACTTTTGGCATAGTTAGTAATAGACGATCACAGACGAATACACAAGCTTAGAAAATCATATACAATATCATAGTTAGCAATCTGTAATCCTCAAGAACACATTAATAAAGTTGTTATTCAGTTGTTCATTGCTCTTCTTAGTACCTGTGTTAAGATTCCGCATTAACACATAGTATTCATAGTCATTGTTTCTACATAGTCATTTGTATTTATACATATTGGCTATCATCCTTTATAGGCTGCAAAGATCCATTCAGTTTAATAGGACCATCAAGTGGTATCAGAGCCTTGAGAAACTCTGAATAAGAAGAACAGATAAAACCAGTTATTCATCTCCAACCAACAAAACTAAACATGTCTGGAACACAAGATGAGAATCCACCACCACCACCTCCACCATCAACACAACAAACACCAACACAACAAACTCCTCATACAGTCTCAACCATCAAGCTGCCTATTCTCAAAAAGGGAGAATAGAAAATTGGGCTTGAAGATGGAACACTATTTGGTCTCATACAGACTATCCCAATTTGGGAGGTTATCTCAAAATGGAATGGTCCTGTATCAGTCACAACTGATACATCAGGACAAATTAAAATTTTGCCTCTTAAACAAGCAGAAGAAATAGTGGCCAGAGAAAGAGAAAGAAAAGCTAGGACCACCTTGCTTATGGCCATACCAGAAGATCATCTAGCTAAATTTCATAAAGATACTGATGCAAAGAAGAAATGTGGAATGTGCCATCAAATCCAGATTTTGTGGAAAATGAATCCAAAAAAAGATGCAAAAGGAACTTCTTGAAGCAACGAGTTTGAAGATTCACTGTAGTCCCACACAGATGGGATTCTAAAAAGGCTAGAGAGATCCAAAGTCTTCTCATCAGTTAGAGATCATGAAGCAGGTGTAAATCTACTGACGATGCGAATCAAAAATTTATAAATCCTCTACCTTCTGCTGTGGTGGTTACAAGTTTCCTTAATTATGAGGAACAAACCAGGTATGGACAGTCTCAGTTTTGATGACTTGTACAACAATCTAAGAGTCTTTGAAAATGATGTAAAAGGCTCTACTGCATCATCTTCCAACTTGCAAAATGTAGCATTTGTTTCTGAAAACACCAGCAGTACTAATGATGTTAGTACCGCTTATGGTGTTTCCAATACTTCTGGTCATAATTCAAAGCATGAACAAACATCATCATATTCCTTGCTTGCAAGTCAATCAAGTTGTCCCTCTGTCCTCAACTGGATCATGAGGACTTAGACCAGGTTGATGAATATGACCTTGAAGAAATGGACTTAAAATGGCAAGTGGCAATGATCTCCATGAGAATGAAGAAGTTCTACAAGAAGACTGGTAGAAAGCTACAGTTTGATGCAAAAGAACCTGTCGGTTTTGATAAAACCAAAGTGGAATGCTACAACTGCCACAAAACAGGGCATTTTGCAAGAGAGTGTAGAACAAAGGAAGATAACAGGAGGAGGGATGGATGGAATCCTGGAAATAAAGATGGGAGCAGAACTGGAAAGAAAGAAGAGTCTAAAGCATTGGTGACAGTTGATGGAGAATGTGTTGACTGGACAACTCATTCAGAAGATGATGAAATTATGCTTTCAGGCTAAGCCCAACAGCTCAGGAACAGACACACAGGTACCCCTTCCTGTTCAAATGAGTTTAAAGAGAGTCTTATGCTAACCTTAAAAGACTATATTATGCTTAAAGAGAGCAACTTAGTGATGCTAGCATAGAAATCAAGGCTTATACTTAAGGTCTTAAGAAAGTTAAAGCACAGTTAGTTGCCCATCAACAAGGTCAACTTTGGTATGAACAAAAAATCAAATTTTATGAAAATAAGATTTAGATTTAAAAACAGATTTTCTAAAAATACCATAAGAAATTGTTGCTAAAGCTCAAAAAGAAAAAATATGTAGAAGTAATAGTAGACAAATGGAATCATTCCTTCAAAAAATCTTGGTAAAATTAATAAAATTATCATATGAGTGCCTATGATAAATTTGGGATCTCGGGTAATGGGTGATTACAGATATAGTGGGATTTTGAGTTATGAAAATGAAGTTTTGAATAGTGTCTTTAAGGGCAATAACAGTGATTTTGAAAATCTACCTTTGCATAAAAGGCTTGCTAAAACATGTGAAATGCAAGCAGTACCCCCACCCATGACAGGGAATTATTTGCCCTCTGGACCTGATATTGAAATAGATGACTCACAATATACATATGGTCCAAGAAAGTCTCAACCAAGTGAATCTGAATCTCAAACAACTGAACTTGATACCTGTGACTCTAACACTAGTACAGAACCTTCTGAATTAGTGTCTGAACCAGTTGTCAATGAATCATATATAGAAGTTCAACCTAAGGTTTGGTCTGATGCTCCTATCATTGAGGAGTATGAATCAGATAGTGATGATGAGTATGTGTCTGTACAAACAAAAGGACCTTCACCTAGTTTTGCTAACAAGCAAGTAAAAACTCCTAGGGAAAATGTTAAGAATCAGTCTACACATAGTCAAAAACCTAAGGTTAACAACAAAGAGTTGGGGCATGGGTTTACTGAAAGAGCATGTTTTGTCTGTGGTAGTTTTAGTCATTTAATAAGAGATTGTGATTATCATGTAAAATTGGCTAAACAAGTTGAACTAAACAAACAAAATATGTCTAAGGGTAATGGTACAGGGGAGAGGAAACCAACATGGAACAATGTTCAAAGGGTAAACAAACAAAATCAATTTGTTCCTTTAGCAGTACAAACAAGAACTGGAAATAATCCAGTTAATACTGCTAAAGCTAGCAGTACTAACAATTTTAGTACTGCTAGACAAAATGTTAACAGACAGACAGTACTAACTAGCACTGCTCTGAAAGTTAATACTGTTAAGCCCATTGTGAATGGTGTTAGACCAGCAAATGTTTTTCACAAAACTCATTCACCATCATCAAGGCCTTTCAAAAGAACAACAGTACTAAGAACAAATTTTTCAAACCAAAAAGTTTATACTGCTAAGGTAAAAGAAGTTAGTACTGTTGGGGGAAAATGGGACACTGCTGTTAAGTCCTCAGCAGGTTGTAAATGGAGAACACCAGGATACAACAATAATATTCTCTCCAAATACAATGGTGGATCTAGTCTTAGAAATTATTCAACTTTCAAAGATCCACTAGGCAGACTCAAGCCCAAACAGGCTTGGGTCCCTAAGAGAGTCTAATCTCTTTCTTTTAAATGTGCAGGATAATCCACATAGAACTCTAAAGAATAAAGGAATTATTGATAGTGGATGTTCCAGGCACATGACAGGGAACAAGGCTTACCTTGCTGACTTTCAAGACTTTAATGGTGGCCCTGTTGCCTTTGGAGGTAGTAAAGGCTATATTACTGGTAAAGGGAAAATAAAAACTGGTAAGTTAGATTTTGAGGATGTAAGCTTTGTGAAAGAACTTCAGCATTTCAATCTCTTTTCTGTGTCACAAATGTGTGACAAAAAGAACAAGGTTCTGTTTACTGACTCTGAATGTCTTGTTTTGTCTCCTGATTTTAAGTTACCTGATGAAAATCAAATATTACTTAAAGTCCCCAGACAAAACAATATGTACAGTTTCAATTTAGAGAACATTGTTCCTTTAGGAGGTTTGGCTTGTTTAATTGCAAAGGCTACAACTGATGAATCTAACAAATGGCATAGGAGGTTGGGTCATGTTAATTTCAAAAACCTAAACAGACTTGTGAAGGGAAACCTTGTCAGAGGTTTACCTACAAAGCTTTTTCTAAATGACCACACTTGTGTTGCTTGTCAGAAAGGAAAGCAACACAAAGCTTCTTGTAAGGCCAAGTTAGTTAGCTCTATTAGCCACCGATGTTCAACGGATGAGTCGATATGTTGTCGTTGTACATTAGATGTTCAACGGATAAGTCGATATGCTATCGTTGTACATTAGATGTTTAACGGATGAGTCGATATGTTGTCGTTGTACATTAGATGTTCAACGGATGAGTCGATATGTTGTCGTTGTACATTAGATGTTCAACGGATGAGTAGATATGTTGTCGTTGTACATTATATGTTTAACGGATGAGTCGATATGTTGTCGTTGTACATTAGATGTTCAACAGATGAGTCGATATGTTGTCGTTGTAC
>BQNB010125037.1:0-19838 GCA_026074375.1 Tanacetum coccineum
CAAAATTATGCAATTCCTACAACTACAGAAAGCATAGTAGTTATACATTACATAAACCTAATCCAAATTGCATAAGAACAAAAAAATTGAAAATTCCCAATTTATCAAAAATTGAATACCAGACACAAGATTGAGAGAGGAATTTGTGAAGATACATACAATTATTGTTGTTAATAATGATGTATATGTTATTCCTTGGTGAATGTTACTTGAGATTGAGTTAGATTGTATTTTGATGTTTTGGATTTGTTCTTTTCATCATCCGCAGTAGCAGTTTTTAGTGGTGTGTTTGTTTCTGAATTAAAAAAAATAATAATAAGAAAGAGTATACGTTTTTGTCAAATGGCCGGCCCCCTGATCAATTGGGGGTCCGCCCATGTTATTTTGCAGGCCCCTGATCAATTGGGGGTCCGCCATCTGACGAATTATTTTTGGGTTTTCAGTTTTGATGGATTTTGATAAATAAGGAATGACGTTTTAATTTGCTTTTCGCCAATTAAAAATACTTAAGCATTTCGGATGAAATAGTTAAGTTGTCAAAACTTATCGAGATGTATTTAATAGTAACGTGATAAAAAAATAATGTAATGATTACGAGATAATTGATTGATTTAGACGAAAGAGTGACATTCTAATTAACTTTTCGCTAATTAAAAATACTTTAATTATTTCGGATGAAATAATTAAGTTGTCAAGATTTATGGTTGAGAATTTAATAGTAACGTGACTATTAAACGAAGGATGAGATGTTTAGTCGATTTGTTCCATCATTCCTAGACCTAGACATAGATAGTTAAATGGTTCTCGTTTGTGTGGTATAGTAAGGATGTCGGCGATGTTGTCTTCCGATGAAACTTTTTCAATAGAGATATTTCCTTTTTGAACGTTGTCGCAAAGGAAATGGTAACGAATTTCTATATGTTTTGTACGCGAGTGTCGCACGGGGTTTTTGCTCAAGTCTATGGCTCCTTTATTGTCGCACATGATCGGAATGTCATCGAGGCGGATGTTGTAGTCGATGAGAGCTTGTTTCATTCATAGTGCTTGTTGACATGCCTTTTCGGCGCTTACGTATTCAACTTCGGTAGTGGATATAGCAAGAGCGGTTTGCTTCTTCGAAAACCAAGATGTCAAACAACATCCCATAAATGTACAAATACCGCTAGTGCTTTTTCGGTCCACATAATCTCCCGCATGATCAGAGTCAGTATATACTACGGTTTTTATGTCGGACCCTTAGGATACCATAATCCTAAGTGTGTAGTGCCTTTAATGTGTCGGAAGATACGCTTAACCGCTTCAAGATGAGAGATTTTAGGATCCTATTAGAAGCGAGCACAAAGGCAAACACTAAACATGATATCAGACCTACTTACCGTTAGATATAATAGACTACCTATCATACCTCTATATTTCGTATTATCCACGGACTCACCTTCTTCATTTTTTATGAGTTTTGTATCCGAGGACATGGGTATTTTCATTGGTTTAGAATCTTCTAATCCAAAATTTTTAAGCATTTCTTTTATATATTTAGATTGGTTGAAGAATATATCATCTTCTAATTGTTTTATTTGTAAGCCAAGGAAGAAATTTAGTTCACCCATCATGCTTATTTCAAACTCACCGTGCATGATTTTGGCGAAGTCATCACACAACTCTTGACAAGTTGAACCGAATATAATGTCGTCGACATATATTTGAACAATTATGAGATTTGAACCTTTCTTCTTTGTAAAAAGTGTGTTGTCTATCATTCCCATGTTATAATCATGTTTAACAAGAAATACTTTTAATCTATCGTACCAAGCTTTGTTGAGTCCCAAAAACTCGGATCTAATGCCTTAGCTTGTAAGGTTATTGTCACCTTGGATAAATCCAAACTAACAATGAGAGAAACTTTGTTAAGATGTTGCACTAAAGGTTATGCGAAATCTAACCTTTAATGATCAAGAAGAATAACAATGAAATGAATAGAACAATGAGTTACACAAAAAGCTTTAATATTATTAATGTAATAATACGAGTACTCAACCAGTACTAGGGTTTACACAACCTTAAAGCTATGAGAGAATGTATATCAGAGAACTGTCTTTCTACTCTAACCTAAGGACTCCTTTTATAGCACAAGGAATCCTGTACATGATAAGACCTAACCATATCTCTTAAATACAAGAGATATACACAAAATATATTCTAAATATAACAATAACGCGTATTTGACTTTGAGAAGTCCTTATCCTTAAGACAACAGTGGAAAACCTTCAGCAGTGGAAACCTTTTACTGACAGTGGGAATTCGTATTACTAGCAGTGGAAACATACTCTAGCAGTGGGAATGAACATAACTAGCAGTGGGAATGTCTTAGAGCATTTTATTCCCAACAAGCTTTGGGAGCTTGTTTAAGTCCGTACAACGCTTTCTTGACTTTATAAACATGATTAGGTTTTGCGAAATTAATGAATCGTGGAGGTTGTGCCACGTATACCTCCTCATTGATAAAACCATTAAAGAATGCACTTTTTACATCCATTTGGAATTATTTAAAATCTAACGCGCAAGCATAAGCTGATAAAATTCTAATAGATTCTAATCTAGTTACGGGAGCATAAGTTTCGTCATAATCAATGCCTTCTTGTTGATTATAATCTTGAGCAACTAATCTAGCCTTATTTCTAGATACGACGCCATTTTCGTCGAGTTTATTTTTAAATACCCATTTAGTTCCTATAACGGTCATAAACTTAGGGTTTGGAACTAACTCTCAAACATCGTTTGCGGTGAATTGATTTAATTCTTCTTGCATGACAACTACCCAACTATCGTCTTTTTAAAAAATTTAGGTTCTATGGTTGAGAGGAAGCAAAAGAAATTACTTTTATCTTGAGCTTGAGATCTAAGAGTTCTTTGGTTTAAATTTCCTATGACATTTTCTAATGGATGAGTTTTAGATTCTTTAATAGTGACAATTTCATTATTTTCTAAAATTTCATCTTCGACATCATTTCCTAAAGGTTTCTTTGCACTAACCTTAATAGCTTCTTCTTCGACTAAATCATCATCCTCCAAGGGTGATGTTTTAGGCGGGGAAAACTTTCATCGAAAGTCACATTTAAGGACTCTTCGACTTTCATAGTGTGTTTATTAAGAATTATATATGCTTTACTATTTTGCGAATATCCTAGGAAAACACCTTCGTAAGACTTTGGGTCAAACTTGGTGAGATAGTATTTTGTATATAGAACGAAACACTTGCTTCTAAATACTTTAAAATAATCAAGAGTAGGTTTCCTACCTCTTAAGATTTCGTATGGAGTCTTTCCTAATATTGGTCTAATTAAAATCCTATTTAATATATATATCGAGGTGTCCACCGCGTTACACCAAAACTTTTGTGGAACGGATTGTTCGTTTAACATGGTTCTACTCATTTCTTGTAAAGTGCGATTTTTCCTTTCTACTACCGCATTTGATTGTGGAGTACGAGGAGCGAAGAAATTGTGAGTAATACCATTAGAGTCATAATAATTTCCGGATTGTACTTCATTATTAAATTTCCGACCATGATCCGTCCTAATAAAAACTATAAAGCATCCTAATTGATTTTGGATCTTTTTACTAAAAATCTCGAATTGCTCAAAAGCTTCAGTTTTGTTTTGAAGAAATCTTGTCCAAGTAAACCTAGAGTAGTCATCTACTATTACTAAGGAGTAACGATTTCCTCCATAACTTCATATGGCAGAAGGAACGAATAGATCCATGTGAAGAAGTTCTAAACATCTAGTCGTTGAGACCATATTTTTAGCTTTATGACTAGCGTGAGCTTGTTTTCTAATTTTGCAAGCGTCACAAAAATGTTGATCGAATTTAAGCTTAGGTAGATTTCTAACTAGTTTCTTAGATCCTTAAGATTGAATTAAACGCATATTTGCGTGACCTAATCTTCTATGCTATAAAGTAAAGTTTTCATCAGTAGCTGCAAGACATATTTTATCTTTCGGCTTATTTCCTATTTTCATCACATATAAGCCTCTTTTTCTAATGCCTCTACCTATGACTTTTCCGTCCTTAATTATTTCACTATCGTGTTTGAAAAATATCACTTTACATTTATTATCACATATTTGGCCTACATTTAGCAAATTAAATCTTAAATTATCTACATGCTCAACATTTTCAATTTTAAGGGAGTCATGAGAAATCGTACATTTGCTAATGATGTTACCGCTTAAATTACTTTCAAAAATTATGTTATCTCCATTATATGCTTTGTATGTAGAGAAAAGCTTTCGGTTGCCCGTCATGTGTTTAGAGCATCCACTATCTTTAATTCACTCGTCGGGCTCCAAATTTATTCCCAAGCATATCAACTTAAATTACATGATAATTCAAACATTTGGTCCCTAATATCTCATGGGTCCAAAATTGTTAGTACCAAACATTCTTTGCATATATTGCATTTGATTTGGATGTAGAAATGATGGAAAAATATAATTTTGTTGTTAGGAATTATTCCATGTTGTAGGATATATATATATTGGAGTAATTTTGTCTATCTTGGTTTCTCCTAGGTTACGGTGTTTTAGACCGAGAACGAGAATTATTATTTCTTTTTTGGGGTGGAGTTATTGACCTTACTTCGGGTTTGGTAAATCCAACTTTGGGTTTTAGAGATGATTTATAAAAACGTTTTACTTCATCTTCACTTGCAACGGGAACCTTAACATTATTTACAAGTATATATTTAGGTTTCGGATCCGAATTTGATTTAGTGGATTTTTCTTCAACGGAGGACGGTTCGGGTTCTTGTGGTTTTACAAAATTTATTTGTTTAGTCTCGCTCGATGATGCTTTGGTTGAATTAAAACCAAGACCCGATTTGTCTCCGGAGAGTTTTTGAAAACTTAACATTTTCTTAAGCGAGTGAGTGCTTTTATTAAATTGATTAAGCTTAGACACTTCCTCTTTAAGTTTCACGTTTTCAATTTTAAGATTTTGACACGTTGTACATCCAACGTCAATTTCCTTGTTTTTTCTCTAATCTAGATATTTTTTATTTTAACTCAAGTACTTCTTCCTTTAATTTATTTTAATGGATTTTAGTGACTTATTTTTAAATATGACATTTAAACCCATTTTGCATAACGGTGATATTCACTATCTAATTCTAAATCATCTATTGACGACAAATCATCACTATAAAATTCGGTTTCGGAAAGTACCTCATTAGATGTTTGAGCCATAAGACATGTTTCGTCTCTAGTCTTTTCTTCCTCATCTTCGCTGCTATCGCTTTAAGATCCTCCAACAAAATCCCTTTGGTTTTTGCTTCTTGGTGGCTTCGGACATTCTCCGATGAGGTGATTTAGATCTCCACATCTAAAGCATTTTCTTTCACTCTTACTGTTCTTGTCATCTTTATTTCTTTGGAACGACTTCTTTTCATCACGTGGTTGTCTTACGAATCTACCTCGTCTTTTGAAAAATTTCTTGAAGTCCCTCACGGCCATAGCGTACTCCTCGTCTTCACTCCCGGAAGTCGAACTTTCTTCATCACTATATTCCTTTTTAGCCTTTAAGGCAAGAGATTTACTTTGTTCTCTTTTACCTTTGACTATTTCAGAATCTTTCTTAATTATCACTTCATAAACTTTCAAGTTACTGATAAGTTCATCGAGTGATAGTGATGTCAAGTCCTTCGAATCTTCAATAGCCGTAACCTTTACATGCCATTTAGGATGAAGTGCCCCAAGAAATTTTCTAACATAGTTCTTGCTAGAAAAACCTTTATCAAGTGCTTTTAGACTAGTAATAATAGTGTTAAACCTAGCAAAATCATTATCTATCGATTCCTCTTCTAAAATCGTAAATTGTTCATATTGTTGAACAAGAAGATCTATTTTATTGTCTTTGACTTGACTATTACCTTGGTGAGTGATTAACAAAGTTTCTCAAATTTCTTTTGTTGTTTTACACATAAAAATTCTTTCATATTCTTTACGTGGCAAAGCATTGTAAATTACCATTTTAGCTTCATTGTTTTTTGCAAGTCTCTTTTTAAGATCGTCGCTTTGTTTATCAAATGGTACAATATCATCCTTTTTAGTTTGGGATTATTTTCAGTAGATTGAAAATCACCATAGATAATAACATGCCAAATATTTAGATCTTTTGATTTTACGTAAGTCTCGAATTTATTTTTCCAATAAATAAATCCATCACTTTCAAACAACGGAGGTCTTTGCATGGATTGCCCTTCTAAATATTTTTCCGATTCCATAGATTGATTCAAGTTTTAAAATACAGTTTATTTTAAAAATCTTGGGTGACCTGGCTTTTGATACCAATTGTGAAAACTAGAAGGGGGTTGAATAGTTTACCGCTTTCTAAGTTTAGTTAACACGTTTGTATATAAAATCGTAGATTCGAGTTTAGAGGTCTCTCAAAATTGCCACAATAAGAACAATCTAGATAAGAATAAAACAATATAACTACACAATATTTAAATATAAAGCAAAAGGACAGAGTAAGAATGATCAAAACCACAACACGAAGATTATAGAGGGTTCGGTAATAAAGCTCCTCTTCCGCCCTACACTACTCCCCGAGGTAATCCAACTCGATAGTTTACTTCACTATGTCAACAAGCTCTCCCTTTAGGTGGGATAAAAAACATACACACGTGGCTTATCACCACAATTTTCAAGACACAAAAGGGCTAAAGTGTTTTCTAATCTTAGCTAGAACTTGATCTACCCCTTTAAACTCAGATGTTTTAGGCCTAAAATACTAACCGCTCTTACAAGTATTCACTCACCTAAATACTTACACGATCTACCCGATCCAACTATTACACAAGATTATAAGAGATATGAATGAATTACAATGTACAACATGATGTAACAACGTTACGTAAGCACAACTTAAACTACAATACTTCGTATTTTAGCGATTACGAGTATTATTCTCTAGCACTTAGAGATGTAAGCTTGAATCACTTGAAAACAAATGCTTATGTTAATTGAATGATCAAAGGTTTAGAAGGTTTAGAAATATATTTGCTGATTTAAGACAGAATGAATAAGTGTGCAAAAGGTAAGAAAAATTCGCGAAACAATCCACTATTTATAGGACAATGCTAGGAGCAAAATACATGGTCGGCCCTCCAAGCTCATTGGCCGGACTGCCCATATCAATCATGTGGTCGTCTATTCCAACCAGGTTCCGCCCCCTGTAGGCCATTCTCATTTTTGTCCTGATTTGAGGAAATATTTTATGGGGCAGGTTTTTCTGATTTTAGGAGGAAAAATCTGATTTCAAATATCTATTTGAATTAAAACATTTCTTATAATTACAAAAATATTTTGTCTAATTTATTTTTGTAAAAAGGTTTTGTTACATTTTATAAAATGTAACAAGTTTTAGGACAAAACTATATATTATTTGATCCATTTAAACAATTAAACATTTGTTTATCACATACCTTAAGTTAAATTTACGTCGAAATGGAACATTTAACGACCTACTAACTAGGTTTTACACTTTAAATTTTACGTAAATCGTTTTACATTTTATGATTATCAAAACGTAGAGATGTCGAAAAATATAAATAACGTTTTTAGACATTATTTGTATTAACAAAGACAACATCTTTGTCACTTGCTAAAGGTTCTAGTCAATTGTCTAATTCATAACATGGTTTCAAGAAATGCTAAAACATCACCCTATGGCCATTATATCCTAAGTCTTCTATCTTATAATCAATTTCATGGACAGAAAACTCATCACCATCTATCATATATACAAAGGTAATTTTACCATTGTTGATTTTTCCTGTATGGTGATTTTGTGAAAACACCACCATTATGAAGCTTGATGAAAAAACAGAGTAGAGTCAGTTTCTACAAAAAAAAAACAATCAGTTTAGGGTTTCAAGCCATAAAACATCAAAGAAAGTATTTCAAATCCAATTATTCATACTAAAAATCAATTATAATGATTCAAAACCTTTTACACTAAACAACATTGTCAAAAAAACAGATACTTACTATACATCTTGTACGGATCACGATCATGAACACCGTTAGCTCTTATGTTATACAGTGGACGCACCATCTAATACTTTTGAGAGTTATTCAGTTTAAAAAGAATTAGGTTTGATAAGAATTGATTTAAATAAGAAGATGTAATTGGTTTTGAGGAGAAATGGTTTAGACTTAGGGGACTGTAGAGTGAAATGATATGGGTAGTAAGCTGAGCTTTAAAAGTTTATGGGTAGTAGGGGAAAAGATGGGTTTACCCTCGTTGTTAAACTACTCACATCCGATTGTGTGCCCAGTTAAAGTGAGTGACTAACAACGAAAAATGTTTCCCACTTAAGGTCAAATGATGCAATATTTTTGGTTAATGGACTAAGGGCTGCGATTAACGCAAACCACAAGGACGAATGGTGTAATTTACTCTTAATGATATTGATGAGGTGTCATTTTATACATTTTTTTTGAGGTCATCTAACCCCCTAAATCATGCAATTATGTCCAAAATACGTGCTTAATCGTTTCTCTTTGTGTTTTTAGCATTTGGATGGCATTTGGGAGGAAATACACGTGACTTGGACTCAATTTGAGAAGAAACAAACAAGATTTTAACTCTACACGAAATTTGATATCAAGAGGGCATGCAGAGCCTAGAGACGGCGTCACAAAACCTTATGACGGCGTCAAAGTACCCAAGAGACGGCGTCAGAGATTCTGGTGACGATGTCAGAGTAGCCGAAATTAAGAAGCCCAAAGAAACTCTAACGGTGTTGTGACAGGCGAAGTAATTAACAAAGCGACGTCGTCACGATCTATTTATCGTATAGTATGTAGCCTTAGTTTTTAGGGTTTAAGTGTGTAATAATCCGTGATAAAAATAAGGAACGATTTTGATAACAATCATTGTTTACTAGTCATATATATTAGGGTTTTATATAGCCTAATTGTATCCACCATTACTCCATGTTTTATTGAAGTGAAGTCCTTTTATTCCTTTTAATCTTTTGATATGTCTATGTATTGTTTGATTAATTGTTATTCGTTTTCAGTTAGCATGTTAGGCTAAATTTATTAGTGTTTGCTTATGATTGCATGAAACTTAGTTTGTAATTCCCTTTACTATTGCGAGGAAATACATACACTTTCGACTCAATTTGAGAAGAAACAGGACAAGACTGCAACTCTACCTGAAGTACAATGCATGGGGACGGCGTCGCAAAACATTGTGACGGCATCAGAATCATAAAGAGACGGTGTCAAAGTATTTGATGATGGCGTCTGAAGTAGCCTACTTAAAGAAGCCCATAGAAGATTCTGCGGGTTGACGGCGTCGTAATTAACATGCGACGCCGTTGCGATGATTTTCCTATATATACAAACCCTAGTTTTGTGTTTTAAGTATGGAATACTTGGGGAACGATTTTATACTTCATTGCAAACGTTTTTAGGGTTTTATAACCCTATTGTATTCATCATTACTTTATGTTTTATTGAAGTGAAGTTCTTTTATCCCTTTAATCTTTCAATATGTCAATGTATTGTTTGATTAAATGTTCTTCGCTTTCAATTAACATGTTAGGCTAAATTTATTAGTGTTTGCTTATGATTGCATGAAACTTAGTTTGTAATTCCTTTTTACTATTGCTTCTTGTTGGTGGTGTGCATGTTAGGCTCTAGAAAACTAGCTTCTATTGAACGCGAAGACGTCTAGGGAAACGTAATTATGTAGAAAGGATACCTTTGAAACAGTCTTCATACTACCTTGCTTTCATGGGGTTGATCACCTTTTAAGTAGATTTTATTGCGTGTGTTAGGCCCTTTTGAGCCTTGTAATGGTCTTCATACTACCTTACTTATGTGTTGTCCTATCAGTTATTACATAGAGAGAGGGTTTATGTAATTCGCTTATGAATTAGGAAATACTTACACATTACATCGCAAGAGTGACAAAGCAATAGAATTGGGAAGAGCATCTAAGAAGTAGTGCATGATTAAGTGAACGCGTTTCTTTACCTATACAAGTTTCCACATAGTTAGAGTAGTTTAGAAGTAGATTAGTCATTTAATTAGATAAAAAAACCCCTTCAAAACCCGAGATTTTATTTGCTTTCTGATGTGGGGGTGATGACATCAAATAACGTCTATTTTATAGCATTATTTATCTCATGTTATTAACCCATTTTGTATAGTTATTGCAAAGAATTGTTACTTAATCGTTTATATTTGAGAATTGTAGTAATTATGGAGTACTTGGTGAAAGTTAGCAAAAGGCGCGCATTTTGGAGCTTAAATGAAGATATTTTGAAGATTACTATTTTGAAGACCAATACGCCGTATCCATCAAGGAAGATATGGCGTATCTGTGCCTGCACTCACCAAAGACCACGAGGAATAAAGCTCAATACGCCGTATCCAGAAGACCAATACGCCGTATTGGAAATATGGTATGTGAATATTCTGGAAGATATCAAGCGTGGTCCCTACTCCAAGAAACCTCAATACGCCGTATCCAATCCCTTGGATACGCCGTATCGAACCGACTTCCAGACAGTATAAATAGAAAACTCAAAAATGAGTTTTAAGTGTGCTAAATCATATTCTCGATACCTAAACCATAAAAGTCGATTTTCAGAAGAGAAAAAGAGCAGAAGAGGTCGAGAAACATTCTTAATTCCATAGGAGACAATGTGTAATTCCATATACTTTAGTAATCGTTCAGTTTTTGGTATCATTCGTTAACTTTGTTAGTTTACCTTGGCTAAATAATTGCTACTTGTATTTATTATGACATTTGAAGGCTAATACCTTCGGGTATTAGCCATTATTATAAAGATCTGAATGTTTGGTATTTGTTTATCTCGATTTCTTGATTTATCGTTGCATGCTTGTTTATGTTTATTACATGATACTTGTTTACGCGCTTTTATATGCGACCTATCATTCAACTGGATCTAGTGATACGGACCAAGTAATCTAGATGCCGAGATAGCTCTACATATAGTAATTTATACATCTAGAATAATAGGATCACAAATATTGTCCTTCTAAATTTGTGTCTAGGATACGCTTCGGGCTTAACTAGTTAATTGGATATTGCCAATGATTTATTTATCGTGTTGAATAGAAGGTGAACCTAGATAATTCAACAAAATAACGTTTTGATTCCATTGGATAGTTAGACAAGTGGACTACTAGTGTAATAAATTTCCATTAAGCGGTAAGTGGGTAAAGTCTTTATGAGCTAGGGTTTAACAAGATCACCATTGCTTTAATCCCTAAGATAGATTATAATCAGCAAAATAGGATGCTTTATGCGGATGCTTTAATTGTGACAGAATTAATGTGTCTATGTCTTAGGAAGAAGTAACGCCTAATTCTTAAGAATGATATGCCACCTCGAGAGAAGAAATCATTGCACTTAATAAACAAACCAACGTTCTAATCAGATTAATAATGGTTAATATAGTTTTCTATCATAAGGCTTGACCGCTCTTTTATCTTTTGTTTATTTGCTTGCGTAGTTTAAAGTACTTAGAATCAATTATAGTCACCAACCAAACTGTGCCAGTCTCTCATGCTGAAAACCCCCTTTTACCCGTTAGAATTAGGATTAGGACTGACATAGGTTTAGCATAGGAATAGGATAGATTAGAATTAACATAGATTAGATAACCAAGATATTAATAAATTGATAGATTTAACCTTGCTTCAAGTGTTCGACACCCTACTTACCACGAAACTACCACCGACCGGGTACACTGCCCGTTAAAGTGTTGTTTTTGGTTTAGTCGGCAAAATATAAATTTAAAACTTGAATCATAAAAATATACACCACACAACGACACATCAGAAGGCTTGATCACGGTCTAACAGAATTTTAGAGGTTGAGAGAAGATTCTTTTTGTGTTTTTAAATTTTATAAAAAGCACGTAAATCTATGGTTTGAGAGGTTGGTTTGTTTAACTAATAATTAAACTAAATATAATCTAATCTACTGGTGTTAACTTTATGATAAGCAAATGTATTTACCTAATCATGCACTACTCCTCAGATTACTTCTCCTAGACCCGTTGTTTTGTCACACTTGTGATGATCTGTGTAAGTATTTCCTAGGTCATGAACGGATTACATGAACCCGCCGTCTATTTAATATTCTGTTAAGTCAACGCACAAGTAAGGTAGTATGAAGACTATTACAAGGCCCCTAAGAGTATATTAAATGCATGCAAAATATCTTAAGAGGGATCAACCATATAACGGTTTAAGGTAGTAATAAGACTGTTTACCTGATGGTATCCTTTCTACATACACTCAATGAAATATATCCCTTTCCCTAAAATGTCAACAGCGTTTACAGATAAAAGCTGGTTTATAAAACCCAAACGCGCAACATTCAACAACAATGAAACCCAAAAAACATCCAAAAGGATCTACAACTTAAGATTTCAGGCAATAATTAGATAAATACTAAGAGGTTTTATCCTCGCATGGTAATAAAGAAAGAAAAAGATAATCAATCAAACAACGCATAGACATATTGAATGATTAATGGTAAAAAATCTTACTTGATTAAAACATGGATCAATGCAGTACAATAGGTTTTGAGGCCCTAAGAACGACCTATAAAGCTGCTAAAATGACTAGGGTTCGTCTCCCTAGGTTTATACAAAGTTATCCCAAAGTTACACACTTAAAACCTTAAAAACAGCTTTATATTTATAGAGATATCGATGCGACGGCGTCGCTTTGTAATCCTAACGCCGTCGCCATGTAGATGATTCTAGATCTTCTTTAAGTCGGCCATGTCCTGACACCATCGCTAAATCTCTGATGCCGTCGCTTTATGGGTGCGACGACGTCTCTAGGCTCTGAGTGCACAATTCTTCATGGTTCTTGGTGTAGAGTCGTAATCTTGTCCATTTCTTCTCCAAATGAGCCCAAGTCACGTGTATTTCTTCCAAATGCCATCCAAGTGCTAAAAACCTAAAAATAAATGATTAAGCACATAATCTGGGCATATTTGCATGATTTAAGGGGTTAAATGACCCCGAAATAGTGTATAAAATAACACCTCATCAAAAACCCCTACACTTAGGATTTGCTTGTCCTCAAAAAAATGGGCTTTTCTACCTAGACAATAGCAATATGAGGGTCATTTAACCTACTCTTTAAAAGTATTGTACAACACAACCTTTTAGACCTCTTAATTAAAAGCACGGAAAGTATATACTAGCACCTCACATAAGTGTTTGGGATTTTCTATTTCACTCGGGTGTATAATAAATTATAACATAATAGGGAACCGGAAAATCAACACTCATTACCTGTCATAGCATATAAATTACCATAGGCTTGGTAAAGCATCAAACCTCCACCGCGAGGCGCAAGTATTAATCATTACTGTCAAAGAGGTCCTTTAAAGGGTTGTGGGGTGTAGGTGTAAGATAACATTAATGGAAATGGAAACGGATGGTGTTGGGAATTATATTTGAGTTGATAAGACAAAACATATGAAAGATAAAGGACTTAAAAGACAAATGAGGAATTCTTTAAAAGATGAAAGATTTTGAAGATACTAGAAGATCTCCTTAAGAAGATAAAAGATATAGAAGATAATATTAAATGTTAGGAAGATATTATTTGTTCTTATCTTTTGTAAAACCTAATGTCTCTAATATATAAAGAGACATAGGCGTGTACTTTTCTATATGTGTTAAGATGTGAACATCAGGAAAAGTGTGTGTGTCCAGGCGTAGAGATGTAGACGCCATATGTTAGGTTTAGCCTCAAGGTCAAGATAACTTGATCCTGTTACAGATTTATTGTAACCGTATTATTCTGATCAAATAATATTGGGGCTTGGAATGTTTGGTAAAACCTTGTTCATAACATTGTTCTTTATGTTTTAATTTCGTTGTGCAAAATATGTTATCAATGTTATTGATCCTAGATAAGATCTAAACAATATGAGCTATAAATGATCCAAGAACTATCACGTGTTTTAGTTCTATCAAGATTGATGCTATGAACAAAGGGAAGAGTGAAAAGGGGTCAATTGTTGAGTCATTTAACTGGGATGAAGAATTAGTGTCCTCGATGATGAAGGGGTCACTGAGCTTAAAGCATTCATGGCTATCTCTGAAGATGAACTATCTGTTGGAAGGGCTGACGCTAGGTCAGGTCAGTAGGTCAAAATCACCATGAAAAAGGTACAAAAACTTCTCTCTCTGACTGATTGTGATGAAAGAAGACATACTTTTGACTATACTCATGTTGATCTCCATTATGTGGAAGATCAGAGGAAAAACTTGCTAAGCAAGTTCAACTCTCTTAAACAATAGTTATCCTGATGTAAGTCTGAACTAATTAACCTTAAAAATACCAAGACCTTAAATAGCTCCTATCAAAATGAGATCACCAAACTAAGTTTGGAAAATGAATCTATGAAGGACGAAATCTCTGACCTCAAAAAGGTCATTAAGAAATGTAACTCTAGTAGAGTCACCCTTGACCAACTGCTCACTAAGCAACTCCATGGGAACATTGTCAGGGCTCTAGGAGAAAAAGGTAGGAGGAAAGAAAAAATTTCCTCAAAGAAAGTTGTTTTCACCAAGTCTAATGTATCAACATCTGAGACTAGTCCTGAGACACCCTCTGACTCTGAGTCTAAAGGTAACACTCAGAGACCTCTACATTCTCTTCCTAAATTGATGGGGGTTGAACCATCTGGTAATACAAAGTGTCTCTCTTTCCCAAAGACCAAACAGACCACTGAGAAAGTGGTACCTGTAAATGTCAAACGAAAGACAAAGACCAAATCAGCCCATGACTCACCCACTGAGAAACTTCTTCTCACCCTGATACAAGAGGTAAAAGGGCTCAAAGAGCAAATCCAAACTCATTCAAAGACATCACTACCTACCTCTCAATCAGGAAGTTCTAGGTCTGCCAAAGGCAAAAGTAAGATCTAGTTTGGACCATAGACTTAAGTAGCCAGAAATTTCAAAACAAATATAACTATAGACTACAGGGTAGGTTAAGGCGAAATGGTGTAACGATACATATAACATGGGGTGGAAACATAGATTGGTTTAACAAGGGTGATCTAGGGGTATCTTGCACTAATAATGAGTGCAACAAAAGGGTTTATCATGAGAGGTCGACAAGTCAGTGTAACAAGTCGATAAACACACACATATAGGTTGTTTAGGTGATTTCCTAAGTGTTGCCTTCTTGAACTATCTATTCCTGCTAATCAATTAGGTCTCGAAATGATGTACATGCCAAGTTCTAAAGTCTACAATACTACCGGCACACTCAATATTTTGGTGGATTTTTGAATAATATGATGGAAACGGAATATTAGGCTTAAATCTCACCAAGTAATAATAAAGGGTAATGTGCATTCGACAAAGATTAATTCTAGTTATTTAAGAAAAATTTGTCAAAAATTTTAAAATTGGCATAATTTTCAAAGAAAACTAGAAAATCGAAGGCAAAACATACGTCAAGTATTAATTCTACTCCCATCCCCCCACTTGATTTGTACAATGTCCCTATTGTACATTAAGGAAATGAAATAAAAAGGAAAGAGTAGAATTAAGACAAGAAACTCCCTGAGCATTGCTTTGAAATTTGAAATTTGGCGGAAATCTTTAGATTATTTTCGCAAGCTCTTTATCCCTTGTGATCACACAACAAACTAAAGCCACTACTAATCGCACTACAAGAATTATGAAATGTACAGAGAATACAATCCTAACTCACTTTCGTAGGAATCACGGTTGCATTTAGCATATGCAACAAGCCTTTTAAACCACTTGGTGGCCCAAGTGGACGAGTTTAGTCTCTTGAGGGCTTCCATAGAACATACCCACAAAGTCCATTTACGTATACAAGGTTTAAAAATGTTTAAAACTTAAATTTTTAGTATTTCAGAAGGAGGTTACGGCGTAACCTCGGTGGTTACGTCGTAATCAAGTGGTGAAATTTTTTGTAAGTTTTAATGTGTTACGGCGTAACCAAGAAATGAGTTACGTCGTAACTATAGTGTTTACGGCGTAAACTATATTTGTTATGCCGTAACTGCTGTGTATTCAGCAAAGTTACCACATGATTTTGAGTCGAGTCAGTCTCGATAATTGCCTCCTAGCTTCTGAGTCCTGCAAAACAAAGTAAGAAACATGCAAACCAACTAATGAAAAAAGGAAATTTCATTAAATCAAGTACGGGTTGTCTCCCGACAAGCACTTTTGTTTATTAACGAGTCTTTAAGTTAGAATCATGCCTATTCTACGTCTCTTCATTTTCTAATTTCTCCTCATTTCTCCAATAATCTTTGTGTATTCTCTCCTTAGTCATTCTACATACCTTTCCAAAGGCTACTCTTACCCAGTCGTCAAAACTTAAACCTTCCCATTCTAAATTTGTTCGCTTATCATCGTTATTACCTTCCTAATACTTTTTGTTTTCCCTAAGGTTGTCTCCCCCGTCACATTCGTCGAAATAAGGGTTACATGAGGCCCAAATGGTGCACACGTCTTCTTTCCACTGGTAAATTGGTTTGCACCAATGCCTCCGTTTAGTATTGGAAAGATATTCTAGACTACTATTTTTATCTTTAATTATTTATGCCCTTGTATCGGCTATGTTAGGTGCTGTCTGTGGAAACTTTTTATGTTTAAGATTTTAGTTTTTGTAAAGACCTCTCCAGCCCCAAGGTTATATCTTGTTGCCTCAGCTTCTTCCCTTAAAATTGGTGGTGGTTTAGAATAGGGCATTCCAAGTAACTTGTTTCTTCTTAGTTTGTATGCTTCGTCATCAAGATCAATGGATCCATCATACAATGTAGGCTCCAGGTAGTCAATGATTCCTTCTAAATCATCTTTATCTTCGCTAACTCCTGAAAACCATTCTTCAGGTAACTTGTTAACCATTTCCCTGATTATTGCTCTTGTCTTGGTTTCCCCACATTCCTCAGGGTCCTCCTGTTCTTCAGTTGAAGTCTTCTCTTGTGTTTGTTCTTCAAGCGTATTGTTCCAAATTTTTTGAAGGATCCTTTCTTTTGTTACATCATTTACCATACCGTACCTTGCCCTTACCCAGTTTGTACAGCTTAATCCATTCCATTCTAAGCCTATGCGGTCATCATCGTTCGTGCTTTTCCAATAATGCCGCACCTTTTTGCCAGAGATTCCCCCTCCGTTACATATTTCGTGATTAGGGTCACATGATGCCCAAAAGGTGTATCCTTCATTATGTTCTTGGCAAACAGGTTCACACCAATATGTTTTACTATTGTATTATAGCTGGGCGCAAAAGGTGTATCCTTCTCCTGTCTCTACAGGCAAACACAGGATTATACCACTAACCAATACTGTTTTACAACTATTGAAATGCTATATATCTCCATAACTTGGTTTTATCCATGATTACATATCCTGAATACAAAATTCATCAGATTATGTCCGTGGATAACTCGCCTGGAACTTCATTGGATTTATGGATATTGTACATTGCGCTTCGATGTTCACTAAGCAGTGTAGCAAGAGATTATATTGTCCTATTAGTATTCATTTTGATTTTATCCTGTCTGGCCTCAATCCAAACCCAGTCCGAAGGCAACTTCCATTTTGTGGACACAACATTATTTTCATCAGCGAGACTTCATTTGTGGAAACATTAATTTCAGCACGAATGTTCGCTAGAAAAGGTCGACCAAGAATGATAGTTTTATTGTTTGACCCCTTTGTATCAATGATCACAAAGTCAGTAGTGAAAGAAAACTTATCAATCTTTACCAGGACGTTCTCTATTATCCCCTAGGGTACACACCTAGTTTTATTAGCCATTTCTACTATCATGTCGGCACTTTTTGGTTTACCCAGACTTAATTCATCGAAGACATATTTAGTCATAATATTAATGCTAGCTCCTAGTTCTGCTATTGCATTAATATTGAATACATCAAATGAACAAGGAATAGTAAAACTTCCTGGGGTTGGTTTCTCAGGTAGGCTTAATATTCTTTCAATTTGGATGGTTTCGTCCATACGTGTGTCATTTTTTGGTGTGTGAACCATCTTGCATTCATTTACTTCATGTTCTTGTCTTCTAAGTTGATCGATCTGAGCTTCCCATTTTCTTAGGGCATCGTCCTGGGCTTATCTTCTAAGGTTAAAAGAACTCACATCCCTTCTTTGTTGAATCTTCCAGCATCTCTCTAACTCAGCTTCAAACCAGTCACCTAGGCCTTCATCATTCTGTTCTTGTTTTTTGTCGATATCATCTTCCCTAGTGTGTTTGGTTAGGATTTTAGTGGTTTTAGGATGAATATAGGATAGTGATGTCTGAAAGTAAGGATTAGTTTTTGTATCCAAGGGTGGATCGAGGATTTTATGACGGGGACTTACATGGTCCCTATATCTAATAGAACCACTAGCTTTGGTTGAGTGTGGTTGATAATCATCGTAGTCCTGGGTTTTTATTGTTTCTTCATATTCCAGGTATTCTGCGATGGTCATATCATCAACCTTAACACCTATATTGGGCGCATGGTTTTCTTGTGTAAGTTTAAGATATTGCTCAATCGTGAGATCTTCAATGTTAACCCCATCCATTATGTTTCCTAGAGAATAGATTGAGGTGAGAAAAGACATAATTACAGAAATTCAAATTATTACTAAATTTTAGCTCCTCGACAACGACGCCAAAAACTTGATGCGTATTTTCTTTTGAAATATATTTTTTATCAAGTTTTATATTTATAAAACTTGATCTACCTGACAACGCACTAACGGGCAGAGAACCCGGTCATGGGTAGTACAGAGTGGTAAATCTGAGGTCGTCCCAAGAGCTAAGTTTTAATTAGTTTTAATTTGAAATGTCACGTTTAAAAATGGTTTTTGAATAGATTTGAAATGAATTAAAAATAACAATAAAATAAAATACTGAAATTAAATGGATAGGAGATATCAAGAGAGAAAACATGCTAGCCTAGTTACTTCATTACTATTGTTATGAAAACACTTTCCTATGCAATGTTAAACTATGGTCTCATTAGTGGTTTCTAAATTCGATAGACCTGAATGTGCATATTTAGTCTATCCTATACTTCCTGTGATTCTAAATCAGTCCTAAATCATTCGGGAGGTAGGTTATCCAGGTTACGTCATGACCACATTAAACGGCATTCCATATATAAGCAGATGTTATGGCGTAAATAGATATTGTGTTACGCCGTAACCTTTAATATCATTCCATATGTACGTGATCTTCTTTACATGTTTGAGGATCTTTATGGTTATGACATAACTAGATATGGTGTTATGCCGTAACTCTATCTTTGGAAAGATTTCCTTCCATCTTCATGGTTACCGCGTAACTAGATATGTTGTTACGTCGTAAAGTGGTCCTTGATCTTCGTACTTGCTTAATATGTGTTATGGCGTAACCATATTTGGTGTTGCACCATAACAGTCTTCAAATATTTACACGTTAAGTCCTTTTTCCCTTGTTTCTGGTCACTTTTCCGCATTTCACTTGAAAACTATAAAATAATAGAAAATATCTTGTTTTCAAGTGTTAGTGATACAAATGTAGGAGATTTAGGGGATAAAATGACACCTAGAAGTATTAAATATTTGGTGTTATCAACGGCCTAAACCCTATATTAGTATTGAACCAATGTATACCCTTTCCATGATGGTAGATAATAGGTTTTTTAGGACTATACTTCCAGAAAGATTTTAGTCCTGCAAGAAAAATGATGGGGTCTGGAAAGGTCCGGACATTACAAGGATA
>BQNB010125038.1:0-19837 GCA_026074375.1 Tanacetum coccineum
ACTTAACTTAGTACTTCCAGTATTAACTTAGTACTGCCAGAACTAACTAATACTACCAGACTTAACTGTTATACTACCACATTTTTCCTCTTAAAAATACCCTTCAGCTTCTTCACCTTCTTGACCAACTTCACAATAGCACTCCCCATTGTCAGCTTGGTTTGCTTGAGATCCTTTTCCAAAGACTATCAACCCTTGTCATTAATTGAGGAACTAATTGAAGCAAATCATCCACAGTCATCTGTCCTTGGGCATGCTCTTATGGGGGTGAGAAGTGTTGGTGTGTAGGGGATGGTTCCTCAAAAGTGTGCTCTATAGGTTCAAGGTCAGTTTCAGGGATAGGTGTAGTTATAGGTGGTGGAGATTGCACTGGTGGTAAGGATGTAGATGGTACTAGAATTGTGGATGATGATGGTTGAGATGGAGCCACATCAGGATGTGCTTGACCTGCATTTGGATTAGTAGTAGCAACAAGCAGCATAGCAAGCAACAAAGGTCTTGGTGCTCCTCTAAAACCCCTTTTCATATTCCTAAAAATCTTTTTGGTCAAGGTCACAGCCAGATAAGGGTGTTTGTTTTCCGTTTGAATGTCCAAGATTAGTTGCAAAAAACGAGGATACATCAAAAACTTTGTTTTGCTTTTCAAGTTTGCCACCATGCCATCAAAGATCAGTTTTGAAAAATTATAAACTCTACTAGTGGAAAGACAAATCAAAGCAGTAGCAATATTGCTACCAAATTAATCCTATCCATCACTCTTAGAGCTTATACAATGCAAAATATGGTGGACTAAAAATCTCCATTGGGGTGTGAAAAAGCTTTTCCAAAAGGTAAAAGATCCGTCTGTCGGATACCCCATATGTCCCATCCCCTCAAAAATCTCATTGTTTGGCAACATTGTAATCCCTGAAGCATCTGCTAATTGAAGTATATTTCTAATAGATGCCTCAGTGATTGTATATATATTACTACCAGAATTAATACTACTAACTACCAGAATTAATACTATTAACTACCAGTATTAATATTACTTAAGCCAGATTTTAGTTAAACTAACTACCAGAAGTATACACACTATATAATTTAGCCTCCCCTTAAATGTAGCTATGAGTTTACCATCCTAATACTAACCACTAAGTAATTAAACCATGGTCCATCAAAAGGTTTAGTCAATAGGTCAGCTACATTTAAGTCTGTGTGAATTTTCTCCACACTAATGAGCTTCTTCTCATAACAATCTCTTATAAAATGGTGGCGTATCTCGATGTGCTTTGTCTTGGAATGATACACTGGGTTCTTCACAATGCAGATTGTGCTTTCATTATCAATGTGGATTTTGGTATTCATGAAATTGAAACCATAGTCCAGTAGTTGATTTTGAACCCACAATACTTGTCCACATCAATTTGCAGCAGCTACATATTCAGCTTCAGTTGTAGAAGTAGCCACTATGGTTTGTTTCTTGCATTGCCATGAGATAAGTCTTTGTCTAAGAAATTGACAACCACCTGTTGTGGATTTCCTGTCAAGGTTGGACCCACCATAATCACTGTCAGAGAATGCTTCCAGGTCAAAAGGTGATTCTCTAGGATACCATAAGCCCAAATGTGGTTTGCCCTTAAGGTGCTTAAAGATTATCTTTACAACAATGATATGTGAAGTCTTGGGAGTGACCTAAAAACGAGAACAATCACATACTGCATACATTATATCAGGCCTAGAGGTAGTTAAATACATGAGAGAACCTATCATGGATCTATATAAGTGCACATCCACATCAACAACTTCCTCATCTTTTGTCAATGCCACACTACCAGTATTTATATTATTAAGCCAGATTTTAGTTAATCTAACTTTTTTTTTTTTTTTTTTTTTTTTTTTTTCTTTTTTTTACCAGAAGTATTAACACTATACAATTTATCCTCCCTTAAATGTAAGCTATGTGTTTTATCATCCCAGAATACCTAACCAGGTAAGTAATTAAACCGTTGGTCCATCAAAGTTTTAGTCAATAGGTCTTGACTTACATTTAAGTCTTGTGTGAATTTTCTTCCATACTAATGAGCTTCTTCTCATAACAATCTTCTTAAAAATGGGTGACGTATCTCAATGTGCTGTGTCTTGAATCATACCACTGGGTTCGTCACAAATGCGATTGTGCTTTCATTATCTATGTGGATTTTGGTTAAAATTTTTTTTTTTCATTATTTTGAAAAAAAAATATTTTTTTTTTGGGGGGGGGGGGAAAAAAGACATAAAAACCAAAAAGTTTTTTTTTTGGGTGTAGTTGATTGTTGAACCCACAATACTTGTCCACAGCAATTTGCAGCAATACATATTCAGCTTCAGTTGTAGAAGTAGCCACTATGGTCTGTTTCTTGCATTGCCATGAGATAAGTCTTTGTTCAGAAACTTGACAACCACTGTTATGATTTTCTATCAAGGTTGGACCCACCATAATCACTGTCAGAGAATGCTTCCAGGTCAAAAGGTGATTCTTTAGGATACCATAAGCCCAAATTGGATTTGCCCTTAAGGTACTTAAAGATTCTCTCTTCACAGGCATTAAGATGTGAAGTCTTGGGAGTGGACTTGATGAAAACGAGAACAAACACATACTGCATACATTATATCAGGCCTAGAGGCAGTTAAATACATGAGAGAACCTATCATGGATCTGTATAAGTGCACATCCACATCAACAGCTTCCTCGTCTTTTGTCAATGCCACTTTGGTCTCCATGGGAGTTATTGCAGTTTTTACATTTACAAGATCAAATTTCTTGAGTATCTCAGCTACATACTTATCCTGAGATATGAAGATTCCTACCTTGTTCTGTTTGACTTGTAATCCTAAGAAAAATGTGAGTTCTCCCATAGAACTCATCTGAAATCTGCTTTGCATCAAGGCTTCAAACTCATCACACCAAGACTTTTTTATAGATCCAAAAATGATATCATTAACATATACTTGAACCAGCATGATATCCTTCTTGTCCCTTTTAATAAATAAAGTCTTGTCAGTTGTACCCCTCTTGTATCCATGCTTCTCTAGGAATGTTAATAGAGTGGCATACCAAGCTCTAGGAGCTTGATGCAGTCCATACAAAGCTTTGAATACATTGTAAACTTTCTTAGGGTGAGCAGGATCAACAAAGCCAGGAGGTTGTAAGACATAAACCTCTTCATCTATAGTGCCATACAGAAAGGCACTTTTTACATCCATTTGGTATACTATGAACCCCATAAATGAGGCAAAGGCTAAAAATAACCTGATAGCTTCTATTCTTGCCACAGGAGTAAAAACCTCATCATAGTCAATACCTTCCTCCTGCGTGTACCCTTGGGCCACCAATCTTGCCTTATTTCTGACAACCACTCCTCTTTCATCTCTTTTGTTTCTGTAGACCCACTTAGTACCAATCACCTTCATTCCGTGAGGTAGATCTAAAGGAACCCATACTTGTTGCAGCTTAAACTGTAACAACTCCTCTTGCATGGCTTAAACCCAACTGTCATCTTGTAGAGCTTTAGAAATCTTTTTAGGTTCCTCCTGAGATAGAAAACAGGCAAATAAACAATGTTGTTGATCTTTGTGATTGTTTCTTTGCTGCTTTTGAATTAAGCTGAAAAAGTGCATGAGCTACTGATTTTTGTTTGCACTTGCTTTCTAGTTTGCACAGCTGACACTTTAACGGTCACCAAGGAGTTGAGTTGTTGGGTGAATATTGGGATTCTGAGTGTAGGAGTAGGACTGACTTCATTCTCTGTTGGTAGTTTAGGTGTTGGAAAATCAGTTATCACTCCTTCTTCAGCATAAGATCGCCTCATCAAAAAAATTCTGTGTCAGACTTGGGAACAGATTTCTGAGTCTGGAGAGGTGAAATCATCAAGATCAAAAACTACCAGTATTAATGGCTCACTACAATATTAACTAAAGGAGTACTTGTAGTGGTGGTTTTCAGATACATTTCCTAAATGCTTTAGAGCAATTTCTTATAACCTCTTCTGAAAGCTAGAATCTTAGGATTATATTTCTGATAGTGTCAGTAGAAGTAGCATTCTTCTATGTTAAAGTTCTGTCTAGATCTTTACTTTTCTTTGTATTATGTGGAAGTTTTCCTTGATTCAGATTTTTCTTTAGTATTTCCTCACAGTTGATGGCCACAACAATAAGTTCTACATACTCATCTTTTTCGCTCAGAGGCATTAGAACTTGGAGTTTTGTGGAAGTACTGCACTGTTACGTTACTTCGAAGCACCCTCTGCATGTGGGTTTTGAGCTTGATTCTCTAAGATACTGGAATATAGTTCATAGAAATCAGTAAGATATTCAATATCAACCATCCATCTATACCCTATCCTTTGAATTGGGTTTACTTCAGAAATTAACATTGCAAGATTTACTTCTATCTTTTGGTTATAATTATTAAACCTATAGGCTTTTGCTATTTAGAGAGTACCAAACCTAAGAATCCCTTCATCAGAATTTCCATCAAACTTTCCAAGTACACTAAGAGTATCTAAATTGTTAACATGGACACCCAAAAGGTCTTATGTAGCGATAAATTGGTTTGTGGCTCAAACAAAAGCTCATAAGGGAGTTTGTTTTGATGGTTTATCACTCTTACACTTATTAAAAAGTATGCAAGCTGTACTAACTTGCTTCTGCCCCAAAAGGGTAGTTGGTAAGGAGGTGAGTCTGCTGATAGTTCTAGCTAGCCTCAATTAGGGTCCTATTTTTCCTTTTAGCAACTCCATTCTGTTGTGGAGTTCTGGCATTGCTATACTCTTGTTTTATTCCCTTGTTTCCACAAAATTCAAGCATATCTCTATTCTTAAATTTAGTGCCATTATTTGATCTAATGATTTTAACCCTATGACTAAGCTGGTTTTCAATCTGCCTAATAAAGTTCTGAAGAATACCACTAGTTTCATCTTTAAAGGCCAAAAAGAATACAATCTAATCTAGGTACAATCATCAGTAATTACAAGGCAATGAACTTGCATGATAATGCTTCTTATAGAAGTAGGACCAAAAAGATCCATATGCAAGGTGTGTAATGGCTTAGTGATTAATCTTTCTAATTTGGCCTTGTAGGAGGCCCTGTGTTGTTTACCTTTATGGCAGGCAACACATGTATGGTCATTTTTGAAAACCTTGGAAGGTAGACCTCTTACAAGGTTTCCCTTCACAAGTTTGTTTAGATTTTTAAAATTGATATGACCTAACCTTCTGTGCCACAATTTAGATTCATCAGATGTGGCTTTAGCAATCAAACAGGCAAAACCTTTTGCAGGAGTAGGTGTCTTCATATCAATCTGTACTTATGGTTGGTTGTCTAAGGAACCTTTAAAAGTATCTGATTTTCATCAGGCATCTTAAAGTCAGAAGACACAACAAGACATTCAGTTTCAGTAAAAAGAACCTTGTGCTGCTTATCACATATTTGTGATATTGAGAAAAGGTTAAAATGCCCTAGTTCTTTTACAAAAGACACACTATCAAAATCTAAATTACCAACTCTTATTTTTCCTTTACCAGATATGTAGCCTTTGCTACCTCCAAAGGTAACAGATCCCCTATTAAAAATTCTTTCAAAATCATCACAGTTGATCCTTGTTTACCTGTTCATGTGCCCTGAGCATCCAACTATCATATTATCCTCTATCTACCATGTTTTCTTCAGTGGATTGATCCCGCCACATGAAAAAGAGAAAATTAGTTTCTCTTAGGACCTAGGCCTTTTCAGGAATTGGGTCTGTCTTGTGGACCCTTTAGGCATTTCACAGTTCTAATAAAAGTGGCCTGCCATCCCTCTCACTCCAACAATAACTTTCACTGTCATAATTGGAGTTTAGATTAAAGTTCCTCCAATTATAACCTGCTGAGGTCTTAACAGCAGATCCCCAATTTCCCTTTACAGCATGAAAATGAGACATTTGTGCTATAGTTTTTGCAAAGGGTCTTCTTATAGATGAATATGATTTTGAAAAATGCTCTCTTTGATTAAATTGATTCACCTGTGGTCTTTTAGGACTAAAACTGTTTGAGGTCTCTTGGTGAAACTGAGTTTGTCTTAGTTCTAACAGGGGGGTTATTTTTTTTAAAAAAAAAATATTATGGGGGGGGGGGGGGGGGGGGGAAAATTTACCAGTATTAACTCTAGACCTAACAGGATTAATATTTGTCCTACCAGTATTAATATTGGACCTAACAGAATTAATGTTTGTTCTACCAGCATTAAGTTGTACTGATCTAGGAACAAGTTTATTAGCATAATTAACCCTGTTTACATTGGTCCATACTGGTTTTGCCACCCCATTACTAGTATTAACAACCCTTTGTTTCTTAACCTCAGCCTCTCTTTCCATTTTCTTTTCATAATAGTCATAATCTTTAATCAAATGACTTAGACTACCACAAACAAAGAATTTCTTCTTTATGAAAGAGTAACCTTCCCCTAGTTCTCTTTCCATCATAACATTCCAATTCTTCCTATTAACATTAGGTGTTGCTTGATCTTTGATTGGTTGTCTGGAAGTTTTTATGTGTGAAACACAACTAGGTTCAACTTCTTTTGATTTTGGATCAGACACACCTTTTTCATTTGATGTTATAGGTGTAGACACATACACTTCTGGAGGTACACTTGAAATCACAGATTCAGGATCAACAGAATGTTCAGAGGAAGTTCTAAGAGATCCTGCACTGTCATTAGATTGACAGGAAGAATATTCACTGGATCTATCATCTGATACATTGGGTTCAGGCTCTTGAGGTCCTTTTTTACCATAAACATATAAAGACTCATCAATTTCTTCTTATGGTGTAAGAGTATAATCCCCACTTAAAGGATGTGGAACACCTTTAAAATCATTTAGTTTTACAAATCGACTGTACAAAGGTTTTCCAACTGAATCCTCTTTTGAACAATTAAACACAGAAAAATTCGTGCTTTCCTCATTAACTTAGAACTCATTGATTGATTGTATTTCAATACCCTAAAGCCAACTTTACTATTTAAACTCATGCCATAATTAATTAATCTCTAATGATTCTTGGAAGATCTTTCATGAAATCTTATTGGTTTTCTACATTGTTCTTTGCTTTTACAGCTTTCATTCCTATTTCTCCTATATCTTTTAAAACTTTTCATCTTTTTCATATATTTCATTAGCCTGAAATGTCAAGCTTGCATTTAGAGAAAGTTGCTGTTTTTGTAAAAAGTAACAAGTTGGCTTCTAGTTTCTGAACGCTTGACATATAGGCAAGTAGTCATTTATGCTTCTTGATACCTAACTGATTCATTTGTTCATCACACAGTGTTTTAAGGGTATTGTATGAATCAATGCAAGTTTTAGAACACAAAGATACCTCATTACTTGAGCTGATAGCCATAAGTGCATGATTTGTCTCTTCAACTTCAGTATGTTCTCCCCAATTGACAATTCCATCATCCATTGTCAGCAAGCCCATCTGATTATTCTCTTGCTTCCCAACTTCTTGATGTTGATAAATTATCTTCTTCTTCTTCATCATTGTCCCTTTGCTATACATTCCCTAGCAAAATGACCAGTGTTCTGACAATTGAAGCATTCAAGCTTCTTTTTGTCAAAGCCAACAGGTGTTTTTCCATCCACACAAACTCTCCTTCCTGTTTTCTTATAAAACTTCTTCATTCGAATAGCAATCATTGCTATCTGCCAGTTTATGTCCATCTCTTCAATGTCTAAATCATCAATTTGTTCAAGATCTTCATGAAACAAGTCCCAATCCTCTGATTGTTTGGCAAAGAGGGAATAGATAACTTCATCAGCAAAACCAACAAGAACTTCTTTTTCAAGAATATTGGTTGAAAAAGTAGAAGGAGTGCAAGTACTGTAGGTACCAGTAAAACCAGACTTAACCTTATTAGTGCTGCTTTTGCTTTGTGACACAAAGCAACATTTTGTGCACTTGGAAGATGTTTTTGAGGCACTTGGATTTCGCTCTTAAAAACTCTAGGTTTTATTGTACAAATCATCAATAGTTAAAGTGCAACCTTCTGGTTTAGTTCTCATAGTCATTGACCAGATTTGGACCCATGCTGGGGGAAATGATCTGAGAAAATACTTATGGTTTGCATCCTTAGTTGATACTTCAGCACCATGAGACTTCCATCTGAGAAAGTAATTGTTGGAATTCATGTCATATCCCTTTTCTAATCTTTTTGTTTTTTTTTTTCTTCTTGTACTGGATATTTTTAAAATGCTTCAAAACTGGTTGTTTGAAAATAGCCTTCTGCATTTTCTTTGAATTTGCATTACCACCAAACCTAGTTCTGATGGCTTCCCAAATCTCTTTTGCATTCATCCATTCCATGAAATCTTATCATATGCTCATTGGGAGATGGCATCAGCAAAATATTCTTAGCCTTCCTTTCTTTTTCAACAGATTGAATTTCTTGCAGCACAGGTACTGGTGAAACGTATTCGAAAACCAATACAATCCTTTTCTAGTGAAATTCTCTTCTTGGAGTTTCCATTCTGAATTACCTTCCAAACATCATTGTCAATGTACTCAAGGTAATGCTCCATCTCTATAGCTCATATATCATACTCATCCTTTATTAGGAATTGGGGAGCTTTGATATTTGGATAGCAGTTGTTTGAGGAATCACTTGTTGTTGTTGTTGTTTAGGTGCAGCACCAGTGTCTGAGGATCTTCTTGGTTTTTGATTCTTCTCAAAATTCCCCCCCACTGAGATGTTTGTGAGAACTATCATTAGCAGGTTGAGACATTTTGTATAGAATTGTAGGAGAGTGTTTGTTTGTGATCTTGTGATTCTTCAAGGTGGAGTGTTACAACTGTCATAAGTTGGGACACTTTGCCAGGGAGTGTAGAGCACCAAGAAGCAAGGAAGGTCAGTTCAGAAATCAAGACAACACCAGGAAGCAAGGAAACAATGAAGACACATCTTCAAAGGCAATGTTGGCTATAGATGGTGTAGGTTTTGATTGGAGTGACATGGCAGAAGAACAAGTTCAGACAAACATGGCTCTAATGGCATTTTCAGACTCAGAGGTATACACTGATAAAACTTGCTCTAAAACATGTCTGAAAAACTATGAAACTCTTAAGAAACAGTGTGATGATTTGATTGTTAAGCTTAATCAAACTGAATTTACAGCAGCTACTTATAAAAGAGGTTTAGCAACAGTAGAAGCTCAACTAATCACATATAGGAAGAATGAGGTTCTTTTTAGTGAAGAAGTTGCAGTTCTTAAAAGAGAAGTAGCTTGTAAAGACTATGAAATAAATGTGCTTAAAAGTGAGTTTAAAAAAGTTAAGCAAGAAAAATATGACATTGAATTTAAAATTGAGAAATTTAATAAGGCCTCAAAAGACTTAGATCAGTTGTTAGGAAGTCAGATAACTGACAAAAGTAAAAAGGGTTTGGGGTATAGTGCAGTTCCTCCACCTCATCTTTTAATCTATAATAGACCTAAAAAGCTTGATTTGTCTTATTCCAGTCTTGATGAATTCAAAGAACCTGAATTCAAAGGCTATGGTCCTAAGAATAGCGAGCAAGAGTCTAATGTTGTTTGTGATAAAAAAATCAGATTATTCTAAGGAAAATTCTGATGAGTCTTTGGTAGAAGAACAAGTATCATAAGACACAAGTACCTTTGTTGAGTCTTCACTTAATGTTGATAAAGAAACTGTTTTTCCTGTTAATAAAAAGGTAGAGTTTACTAAACCTAAAAATCATGAAAAAACAGTAAAAAAGTTAGTTAGGTATGCAAAAATGTATAGATCATAATCTCGTAGCGGGAATCAGAGAAATTGGAATGGACAGAAGTCCAATCAACTAGGATTTTGTGATGTATAACAAAGCTTGCTTTATATGTAGAAGTTTTAATCATTTGCAGATTAATTGTGATCACCATCAAAGAAAAGGAATAGTATCTAGAAATAATTACAATAGGGTGGATGCCAAAACCACACACCCTAGTATACACAGGAATAAGTCTCCAAGAGCAGTTTTGTTGAAAACTGGCCTCACAACACTTAATACTGTTAGGCTTGTTAATACTGCTTACTCCAAAACAGCAGTTCATAGTGCTAAATTAATGTCACATTTTTCTAAACAAGCACAATCAACTGCTCAGAGGCCCTTTTATAAGCAAACAACATTAACTAGAAGATCTGTGCATACTGCAAACAGTATTAACCAACAAAAGGTTTACCCAAAAAGTTAATACTGCCAAGGCACAAGTAGTTAATACTGCTAGGCCAAAAGCAGTTAAAACTGCTACGGCCAAATTCTGCAGTTGTTAATGTTGTTAGGGTTAATTAGGCAAATGCTGTAAAGGCCTAAAACATGGTGGTTTGTAATGACTACAAACCTAATAGTGCATCAATCACCTTGAAGAAACATAATTACATTGATGCACGAGGCAGATCCAAGTCAGTGATGGCTTGGGTCCCCAAAGGAATCTAATTTCCTTATTTTTATGTGCAGGGTAAGCCACAACAAGATGATACAGGATTTGTTGATAGTGGATGCTTAAGGCACATGACTGGGAACATAGCTTATCTCTCAGATTTCAAGGAATTTGATGGAGGTTATGTTACATTTGGAGGAGGAGCACATGGTGGTAGAATTTTTAGTAAAGGAACACTTAAAACTGATAGTCTTGATTTTAAAGATGTATACTTTGTCAATGAGTTAAAATTCAATCGTTTTAGTGTCTTATAGATGTGTGACAAAAAGAACTATGTCCTTTTTACTGACACTGAATATCTTGTCTTATCTCCTAATTTTAAGTTGCCCGGTGAAAGTCAGATACTTCTTAAAATTCCTAGAAAGTACAACATGTATAGTTTTGATATGAAGAACATTATTCCTAAAGAGACTTTAACTTGTCTTGTTGCAAAGGTTACATTAGATTAATTAATGCTCTGGCATAGGAGGCTTGGTCACATTAATTTTAAGAGCATAAACAAGCTTGTTAAGGATAATCTTGTAAGAGGATTGCCTATAAAACATTTTGAAAATGACCAAACCTATGTTGCTTTGTGTTGCTTTGTGTTGCTTGTCTTAAAGGGAAGCAACACAGAGCTTCTTGTAAGTCTAAGGTTCTGAATCCAATTACTAAGCCTTTGTTTATGCTTCATATGGATCTGTTTGGTCCAACTTTTGTGAGTAGTTTAATGCATAAGAAGTGTTGCTTAGTAGTCACTGATGATTATAGCAGGTTTACATGGGTTTTCTTTTTAACAACTAAGGATGAAACCAGTGAGATCCTTAAGAACATTATCATAGAAATAGAAAAATCAGAAGTAATAATGGAACAGAGTTTAAGAATAAAGTTATGGATGATTTTTGTAGAGAAAAAGGTATTAAGAGATAATATAGTATAGCCAGGACTCCTCAGCAAAATGGTGTAGCTGAGAGGAGAAATGGGACACTAATTGAGGCTGCTAGAACAATGTTAGCTGACTCTAAGTTACCTACTACATTTTAGGCTAAAGCAGTTAGTACTGCTTGCTATGTATAGAATTTGGTCTTAGTAGTCAAGCCTCATAACAAGACACCTTATGAACTTTTTAGTGGTTTTAAACCTGCTCTAAGCTTTATGAAACTATTTGGATGTCATGTTACTATTCTTAATTGTAGTATATTAGATATCATATTACAAGCTTAGGAATGATGGGTTGGCCAAATTTCTAGAGAGAAAAAGTGACTAGTCTAGTGAGAGAAAACACCTTCAAGTGTGTGTATTATCAAATGAACAATCAACCCCTTCCCATGACTGGAAAGGGGTATTTATACAAGTGTTTTGGTGCCCCTAAATGGGCCATGAAGTGGGCTAACAAGTGGGTAAAGACCCGGCCCAACACCATAAGTTGTATGGTAACTAAAAGATTAAAACTAAGACTACAAGCTAACCTATGCTAGATATAACACGGGGTCACCGAGTATTTTATATGGATTTTCATAATCCTAAAAATCTCCCCCTAAGGGAGGTCACCCTAGAAAATACAAATTGGATCCTAGCATTATATTTGAATTAATCTTTGATTCTGGCTTGTAGTCTTTTAATTCTTCAACATTTGTCGTTGTACATCAAGTAGTGATCTTTGAGCTTTGTTCCTTGGACTTGAGTGATCTTTGAGCTTTCTTTGAGATCACCTTCCACTTTAAATCTCTTAATCATCCTTGTTATGGGATATTGCCTTCATGTGATGTTGTGACTTTCGGACCCGCATACTCTCACTCTTCTAGATCATGATAGTACTTATCAGAGTTGCGGAAGCTGTGTTGTAGGTCTTTCAGTTGTCATGATGTCTTTGATTAGAAACATTAAGTATGAGCATGGGGTTGTGAATTGACTTTACTGGAACGAGGTATCTGCATCTCCATCTTTATGTAATCCTAAAATACAACAGTTAACAATAAAGCTTGGTGACGAATATGGCTTTTGTCAATCATCAGAGTTCGGTTGCATTAACCTCCGGTTCTGTGAGGACCGTTTTACAGTATAAATACTATACCTGTGATCAGGTAGATTCATTATAAGAACCTCCTTGACAGGGTTTCTAGCTCAAAGTGTTAGATCATCTAACGCATATGCATTAGTTTCATTATACTTGCTAGTATCTCTTTACCGGACACCTCAAAGCAGACTACCTCACTAATAGTATTGCTACTAATAGAACGGTAAGAGTGAATCAGTGAGTTACTATCTCACCGATTGAAGATAAAATTGATTTGAAAATCAATCGATGTGTCACTAGTTAAAGTGATTTTTGTAACACATCGAGAGTTTTAAGCTTTTATCAAAATTCATCCTCCGTCAATTCATAATCTGGACCAAATCGATGCCCAGTGTCACAAGTTTGATCCATTAAGGATCTCACAAGTCACCTACCTAGAGCTTGTTTGATGTTGGCTCTAGCAGGATTTCCATCTTCACTGTGAATACTTTCGTATCACTCGGATGTTCTGGCAATATCACAAGGATAATGCGTAGGACTCTTAAGATAATCCTTGTTTTCACAGTGTGTAAAACACAAGTATATTGGAATAGTGTCCTAACAATATTTATTGATGATCTTATGGCTCTAGACTCAATAGTGCCTTTTTGGTTTTTTGTAGTCGGAGGCTAGAGCGGGCTGCCACCTTTTCAATATCGTCTAACTCGGAGTGAGAGAGACGATAGAAATGTATTGATCTTCGTGAGAGGTGAAACAAGAATCCTTTGAGGGATCTTGAGTGGCTAGGGAGGGTTGTGCATCATATTACTGGGTCCATGATACTTGTCTTCAATGTCAGCAATCAACCATGTGATTCTGACAGCATATGTAGTGACCCGGTTTCTGCCTAAGGTTTAAGGAGGGCTGCTTTCTTTTCACCCTTTATCTTAGCATTTCTTTTTCATTCTTCAACCCCTTCAGTGCTTACCGAGATTTCATTACTAGAACCTTGTTGGGTGTGTTCCAGTACTAGCTCCATCTCAGTCCGCACTATTCCCTTATTCTCACATTACTCCTTTTATAATCATACCTAAGGACTTCTACACTAACTAGTGGATTGTCCCTGGGTAGATCCCTCTGGCTCTGGCGGGATCGTGGGATCGAGTACCTAACCTTACCATCCTTATAACTTCGATAAAGTAATTACATGGTCGATCTTAGGTGATTCCATAATTGCCATCATAACCATTCGCTCCCCCTCAATATGTGCATCAATATTTGAAAGAGTTTAGCACATATAGGAGAGCCTACACTTGAGTTAAGAAATCACAATATTTATCAGATTTTCATAATTAAATCACATTTTCTCCCCCGAGCAAAAATTTCAAATCCATTGAGATTTTGGGTCTCAATTGATTTAAGTTAGGAAAATTTGGGAGAAAGTGTGTCAGGTTTATACAAGCCGGTTATGGAACATATGAATACTTAATATACAAGCCTAATAGATAGTTTAATCACTACATTAGAATGTACATATGACAAGAACATATAAGAAAACTACCCCTCATTCGGTTCTCTTCAGCAGTCGGTAGTCTCCTTCTCTTATCCTGCCACCAACAAAGCTTTCCAGATTTTGGAAGATACGTCTTGTCTTAAGTCGCTTCTGTATGGCAAACATAAACTCCTTGCTTCTGTCGACGTCTTTCTTCGTCCAAAACCGTGTATCCAAACCCGGATTCCTCCTATTGACCCTGAATTCCTTGACTCTATAATCTAACGCTTCATCAATCTGGTGTAGAGTACCATCACTGAACTTGTGGATTTCATTGAACCTCATGATCATCTGAACCCCATATTTGTCCCTAAATGTGACGGCCCTTAGAGAGTCAATTACTGTGAAGTCATGCTTGTACTCAAATCCCTTGGCATCCCATCGAGGTTTGGTGAGGTTTAACTGCGTATGGTAGCTCTCAATCCCCAGCTGGAAGTATTCTACGCGTTGTCTGATAACCAAGTTTTTGGTCCATAAGTTAACAACAGTAGTGAGAATCTTTTTGTCTTCGGGTGAGAGATGGTTCAAGTGACCTTGAAGATTCAACAAGTACAGATCTTCAAAGTCACTAGGGTACAGATATTTGAAGTCCCTTTCCGCGATGACATATTCTTTGAGATCAGCTCGACAAAGGACAATCTTCTTCATGTAATTGTACCCATACATTGGGAAGACTTCAATTCTGACGACACTTAAGATACGCATATGGGTCCGTACAGCCCTGCGATCACCTTCAGATGTGTGTCGATCAATGTAGAACCGTTGTCTTTGAAACCACCAGTGAGATATACCATACATCGCAGCGACGTCATACTTGCATTCTTCTTCAATCCACATCTGATCCGGTACCATTTGCTCTAAGCCGACATCAGGATAATAGGCAGCCTTCATCTTCGAGATTGACAAGGCAGGCCTGCCCATTTTGCGGCCGTACCATAGATATTCCAAGTCTTTGTTGAAGAAGAAATCCGGTTGTATTGTGACATGACCCGGATCACCACCCAACGGTAGTGGTTTGCTGACGTTGTACCTTAGGATTGCATCGTCCACTTGATCGGTGAGAAGTTTGTGGCATTCTTCCATTTGGAACTGGAGATGAACTACGTCGGGATGAAAGACTTTGACAATTTCGTATGCAGGGCCTTCCAGGTCTTTTTGAGTCAGTTCAGAGATTCCTTGCTTTTTGCAATACCAGTCCATGAATGTTGCCATATCACCGATCTGAGCAAGTAGTGAGTTCTCTGGTGGAGGTGTATAGGTAGACTTCAGAGCAGAGGCCCAGTTGTTCGTTGGGACGGTCAGATCAGATGATGGGATGGACCAGGCAGGTTCAGGTGTAGCAGGTCGGTCTTCAGTGATAGGCTTCCACCAACTCTGCCTCAAGTTTACAGTGGGAATATGATCACGTCCAACGTCTTCACCACTAGATGAGTATGCTTGTTCGTCTGCAGTCGTATCGTCATCCATATGAAGTTCTTCAGGAATTGGTGAGACAGACGGCTTAAGTCTGGTGTCGGTCATCGTCCAAGCCGTATATTCTGCTGAAGCAGCCGTCTTTGAGGAGCTGGGGGCAGCGGTGCTTGATACACACTATGCATACTTAAGGAAAATAACATGCCTAACATTACATGAAACTTTAAAATACAAAAAGTCCTTTATAATAGATAAAGCTTCAATGACTTGCTTTGCAAAATGGTGGTTATGATCAATTATTTGAGAGACTAAACATATGGTATGTTTAGTTTGGGGAGGAAGGTGGAGGTCGCGTGTGATGATGATGGTGGTTGTGTAGAGCATATGTTCAATATATGAAAAACTAATTGAAGTTCATTCTCTTTAACCCAAAGATGAGGGTTCGGTTGGGATACAACACAAGGCAATGAGTTACCATGTGCATCAAGTAAATTCTAAGGAATCATGATGCTCAATGATAGGTGAGGTGAAGGTTGATGTGAGCTATCAAATGGATCAAGTGGAGGTAATTGGGAAAGAGTAATTGCTGTCCATTGATGCATTTTCTTGTGTAGTGGAGGCGGAGTATACTCTTGGAGAAGAGATGTTGGTGGGTTTATGTAAACATTTGGTGAAAAGTGTGTTGATGAGGTTGGTGATTTGGGTATGTATGTCAATTGAAGATGGAAGAGAGTATCTTTAGTTGATGGTTGTTTGTGAGGGCTTGCAAAGGAGCACTAGGTGATGAAATTAGAAGTTTGGGTGATGGAGTTTTTGTGCCATCTTGGGTTAAATCCACAAACAATTGTTTTTGTGGAATGATGTTGATTTTTGGTCTCTTGGAGACTTTGGAAATAGAGGCTCTAGTGGAGGCCATTTGGTTTATGGTGGTTGATGGTGAATGAGGGAGATGAAGAATTGGTGATATGCATTTAGAGGGAATTTATGAGAAGATATTTGTTTGAAAATGGAATGAATTTGAATAAGTTTAGGATATTCCAAATTTTGTTCGAGCATATGAGCAAAAAATAGTGATTGATACTAGGTAAAAGAGTGCAAAAAAGCCAGAAAATAATCTATTTACCTTTGAAAATCCCAGGGCGGTCCCCCTTAATAGGGGGGGGCGATCCCTTATATTAAAGGGACGGCCTTTATCGATATTAAGGGGGCCGCCCACTGTTGGTTCCATTTTTCATAGAAAAACAATTTTTCTCAGAATTTTTGTGAGGTTACTTTTGTTTTGGTGGTTTATTTGCAGCAAGCCCTATAGAGTTTTATAAGCACATTTAATCATATAACATATAATAAACACATTGAATCATGAAGCCAAAGTCGGCATTAACTAGCTTGATTTAATAAAACAACAAAGAGGTTTAAGTCATCATAGCAAACAAGTGCCAAAAAGATAACCAACACATATAGTCTTTTGTATATATCGGCAATTGAATACATCTCTAAATCAAAACTATTAAAACCCATAATATATGAACTATTATGATATGATCACACACAAAGTTGTTAAAAAAACATACACATAATTAAGTTAAAAATTGTCTAAAACTACATTTAGATATCTAGTTCATCCCTCTTGTCTTCATTTCTTTTCTTGCTAAACACTTTTTTTTAGTGCCTTTCCAAATGGACTTGACACTCCGGCATCTCCTTATGCATTTGTTGCATGTTGGTTGAGCAAGTCGGTTGTCATTAAAAGAGAGTTGCATCGGGTTCGTTCGGCGGCGGAAGGCCATTTGGTTTAGTTTTTGTAGTTGAGTGGATCAGGAGAGTTAGACAGGTTGTTAGGAGATGGAGTAGTATTATATGAGAAGTTTTGACTCATCATCTCATATCATCATATCTTAATCTATCACATGTTGATGAGATGACGTACAATGATGATGAGAAGTTGAAAGATGAGATGGAAATGGAGTGCGCTTGCACGATCACTTCGAGGTCATCGAGTTTGTTTAAGAGAAGTGGACGCATGACTCGCTCACAATGTCATAAATGCCCTTGTCGAGATTGAGGATTATGCTTCCATGATGTATCGATAGAGACGAGTCAAGAACATGCCATATAGAAGATTTATGGTTGGATTGGCTCTAACACATTCGATTCTTTTAACAAAGAAGTAAGAAAGATTATATTGTTCCTCGGCAACAACACAATACAACATGCGAGCAAGACAAGCGGGTGATGATGGTCACGATGTCCTGAAGTCCAAACACATTTCTCGAATGAGTTTCTTTCCCATTGTTCATGACGGGGCTTAGTTCTTTATGAGGATTTTGATTTGGAAGTAAGAGTGACGGTTTGATCCTAATGGTACGGTTCTCACCATGACACGTTCCAAATTAAAGATAGTCGGACGAATATGTTAGGGAGTAGGAAGGTCGGTGGAGTATGGGTCACTCAGGTTTCTTGAGAATATTCAAGAGATGCAAGGTCTCACTCGTTGGTGAAAACGGCTTGACTGTTGTAAGGAATTTTTAGGATTTGACCGAATTGAGCAAGAGTGAGAGTTATGAATTCATGTTGAATCATAAAAGAGATGACAAGATAGCCATATTCATCGGTTTGAACCGTGACTTGACTATAGAAGTCTAGAATAAATCTCGGAACAATCGGTTCGTTGATTTTAAAGAGACAATCGAAGCGAATGTTTGTGAAGAGACGCTCGATGTTGTTGGATTTGTAATGGGCTTGATCAACAACACGACCTTCGTAAATGTTGCGATTTTCAATGGATTTGTAGAATTTGGCAATGGTAGGAGAGATGCCGGGGAGTTGTGTTTACTTTTGGTATGTAGGATTTAGTGAGGGATATATCGGTTGTAGTAGCTTTTGGCATTTTGTCACAATAGATGTTGTTGATTGATTTGTTAGTGATTACCCCTTGCGAATTTTGGTTAATTGGATGATTTGAAGTTTTGATTTTGATGGTTAAGGGAGTTATGGGTTTCGTACAGTGGACAGTAGAGAAGAAAGGGGAAGAGTGAAATGGTGTTTGGGTTAAAAAAAATTCATCTGAAATGGGTGTAAATCACTCATTCCATGATATTCGTATTCTAAAATTTTTTGTTATATCCTGCAACATAATAACAAGGAAACACACAAGAATGTATACAATGCCAAATGATTTTAATACCACTAGGTATGAAAATTTGACAAAGACTTGTGATAGCATTCTTATTCGATGTTGACTTTTATAGGTTAATGGATAATGATTCTTTACGATCAGAATGGTACAGCGGAAGTGTGGTAGACCCATAACCCACAGGTCCCATAAATCGAAGTATTTCATCCACCAAGGTTCTGACAAGATATATCAGGATCTGGAGAAATTCTATTGGCTGTCATCAAGAGATGTGGTCTTGGAAATAAGTAACCGTGTGAAAGGAGGCAATTATAATTATGGTGCACAACATAATTATAAATGCATCACACACGTAGACTTGTGACCTTGATTAGCCGAACATAAAGATTAAATTCATGCCCAGTACCTACATCCATTCCCAAACAATACCACTACAACTTTCAACTAAATCTCGAGACGAGATTTCTTTAAGGGGTGGAGACTATAACAACCCGAAATTTTCATCAATGCAAAATCAACCTATTTTATTATGATCACATTTGTACGGAGAAATTTTTTGCTATATCACATTACTTACATTACCAATTTCTCAATATACAACACAACTTGCATAACTAAAATTTAACGAGCACACGCAACCTATCTATGACAATCCTATCTACATATATGTCAATCAAACATCATAATAAGACAGGCTTTAAACTATTATCGTATACCTCTAAAACCCTAATTTCATGAAAGGTTAATATCTAAAGTGAATGTACAAGTTAACAAAGCATATGTACAAGTAATATAACATCTCATTTGAAATATAAACTCCCTCCAAGTCAAAGTGCAAGTCTTTAAAAGCACAATATACAAGTCATTAAGCATGACATCCAAAATAGCCGTTTTACCTCCGTTTTCATTCTAGTTTCTTCACCACCGCTTTTGTACAAGCTACTACACTCAATATATAATGTATAAACCCTAATTATTCTATTCATAAGCTCTCATACATATTTTTACACTCAAAACCCTAATTCAAAACCCTAAACCCTAAAACTGAGCTAGTTTCTAAACCATGACCCGTTTCTTGGTTTTTATCCATTGTAAACCTAAACCAATACTCAAATAAGTTGTAATAACTTAATTTACAACATTATCAATCATATTCTATCATCATTTCTTCATTTTATCTCAAATGTATGTGAATTAAATCCAAGAAACCCTAATCGAACCCTAATTTGAACTTTTGACCCGTTTACTCATTTTTGCCCATTTTAAACCCAAAC
>BQNB010125039.1:0-19837 GCA_026074375.1 Tanacetum coccineum
TTACTAAGCAATCACAACCCTAACCCTAATGGACTCAAGCCCACAATTGAGCTTGGTCCACTAAACTAGTCATTCAATATCGGGTTGTGGTGGGCTGGTTGGAGGGGTTATATGATGGGGCGTAATTAGGGTGTTTGGTTTATTCATGTGTTGGACAAATGGTTCGGTGGTGGGAACATTGGTTGTAGTTTGTATATGTGGTAAAAGGAAATCATATGTTGGTGTATTAGAAGGCGTAACATTTCCAAACGGAAAAACGTCTTCATCAAACCGCACATGTCTCGAAATAATAATTTTATTGGAGGCTAAGTCGAGACATCGATAACCACGATGATTGGCGGGGTAACCAAGAAAGATGCAAGGTGTGGAACGTGGTTCTAGTTTATGTGAAGCATCAACATGAGGATAGCAAAGACATCCAAAGACAAGCAAATCTTCATATGTGGGGGTTTGGTTATAGAGTTTGGTGAATGGTATTTCATTATTAATGGCGGTAGAAGGTAATCTATTTAAAAGGTGAGCAGCCATATTAAGAGCTTCCACCCAATAAGATGGAGGTATGGTGCAAGTTACAGCTAAAAAAGTTAAGCTAAGGTGCTGAAGAACTATAGGTAATTATATCTTATTGTGCGGCTCTTGATGTAAAATATGCATATGTATTGAGATTATATATTTTGTTTGAACAAGAATGTTTAACGAGGAATAAGCTAACTAGAAAGGAGTTGTTTCCAGCTTGCTTCTCAAAAGACACATGATTGCGATAAATGTTGAAGCTACAAATGCAATTGATGGAAAGTGATGATGATGCTTGATTTCTTGAGGCAATTTGCTTATAGTTTATTTCTTGTTGCTGCATTTTGGCTAATGTAAATGCATTCTGGATTCTGTTTATGTATTTTGGTTACCGTAGCTGTAATGGAAGTTGCGCTACTGTAGTGCTACTCATTTTGTTGGTATAGAACTTGTAATTCTATGTAACTTGTGCTTTGCATTTTATTGCTATGTATTTGCATTTTGGCCTGGCAACAATGGTTACGGGACTGTTAAAAAATACACTTCAGTAAAGTTTCTATTCTGTATTTGCTTCAAGTTCCTGCTGCGTTTGACAGTGACCCAATTTACAGTTCCAGTTTCATTTTTTCGTTCTAAGTTGCTGCTGCAAATGTCAATTGGTATAGTCTTTCAGTTTGAGTTCTGCTACAAGTGTCACTTCTTCCGTTAGTGTAATATACAGTGCTTATATGGAATATATATTGATCAAGTGGAGTGTGCTCCTAATAAAAAATATGAGTGCAAATCACCTCCTTATTTTTAAAGAGTATGGGTGTGTTCCAGGTTCATGTGGTTCGGTTTGGTTCTCATATACCACCACATAAATATACAACCTAAAATAACTTAAGGCATGATAAAAATGGTGCTTGGATGGGTATATGTACAAAGTGATTACGTAACTTCAAAAACTCAGAACCATCAGTTTCTTTGTAGTTAGCTAGATACTTCTAAATTTTTCAAAAAGTATTTTATTTAGTGAGAAACAGGAATTTTCATCAAAATCTTTTAAAGCTAGCTTAGGAAAGCAATTATATTGATCTTAAACGTATGTCAATGCAACACTTTCCGAAATGTTGTGCAACACTTTTTACAATGTTGCATGACTAATAAAGATTTGCAGCACTTTAAAGTAAAGTGTAACACTTTAAAGCAAAGTGTAGCACTTTAAAGCGAAGTGTTGTACTTTTCTTGTAAGAAAATGCAACACTTTTTTAAAGTGTTGTATTTTACAATAAAAGATGCAACACTCGGGAAAATATGTTGCGTTAGATTCTTAAATGCAACACTTATTTAGTAAAATGTTTAATTATTATTGAAGTCTATAAGGCAACAATCTTCAAAAGTGTTGCTTCAAAATGACAGGTAAGAACAATGGGTCACAATGGTATAAACACAATTGCGGAAGCAAAACCTTCGTTTGACAGCACTTACCCAAACCCGTATGAACCTATGAGGATGCAAACAAATAGGGAAAAATAAAAACAACTCTAATCAGCCCCTAACAGTCTCAAATTAGCCCCAAAACAGCACATAAAAAATGTAATGGGGTTGGTGGAGAGCAGCAAAGACACCGAAAATTTTAGCGTTGAAAACCCCAAAACAGGTAAAAAGCATGGGACACCTAGTGCCGCTTAAATTCACTATCAACAAGGAGAGGTACACAAGGTATTCTCTAGATAACACTAGATGTATATAACAAACATCATAATCTTGGAATCAAGCATCAAGATATATGGCAACAATAAAAGAACAAGAAAGGAAGAATATCACCAAATAAGATGCAATCTGCCCAGGTATGAAAACAGACTTCAGGCCTCAAAATCAAAAATCCCGACATCAGAAACCTTCCTCTTTCGATGTTAGAGCTACAATCCGAAAATTGTATGACGATCGATGGTAGCAATCCACCGTGAGCAGAAAAACACTGCAGATGGGTTTGGGTGACATCTTACTCTGAAAATCTCTTTCTTTTATGTTATTTTCTTCTCCTCACAACTCTTCACACATCTTAATGCTAACCACAATAATAAAAGTCCTTAAATAGACCCAAGATTGGCCTCAATGTGTTGGGTTATTAATCCTCATGGGCTAAGAAAAAATAACTAACAAATCTCCTCCTTTTCTGCCTATGAGGATGAGTTCGCCATCCCGGTGATCGAGCAACTCACCTTCAACTTTTCTCTTGCTATAGCCTTTGTTAACATATCAGAGGCATTATCATCCGTATGAACTTTATTAAGTTCAAACATACCATCTTCAATGGCATCTTTAATCCAATGATAACAGATATCAATATGTTTTGTTCTTTTGTGAAACATCAAATTCTTAGCAAGGTGAATAGCACTTTGATTGTCACAAAGAACCGCATAACGTTGTTGCTTGAAACCAAGTTCTTGCAAAAACCTTTTCAACCACAATAGTTCTTTGCACGCTTCCGTTGCTGCCATATACTCAGCCTCTGTTGTAGACAATGCCACACACTTTTGCAATCTAGATTGCCATGAAACTGCTCCCCCTGCAAAGGTCATCAAATATCCAGAAGTGGATTTCATGTTGTCCTTATTTCCAGCCATATCTGAGTCTGTGAAACCAACAAGCATGGGTTTCCCATTTCCAAATGTGATACCCAATTTGGAAGTACCTCGCAGATATCTAAATATCCATTTAACAGCTTCCCAATGCTTCTTACCAGGATTGGACAGGAACCGACTGACAACACCAACTGCATGAGCTAAATCCGGCCTTGTACACACCATAGCATACATCAAGCTACCAACCGCTGAGGCATATGGAACTCTATCCATCTTTTCAATATTCTTCTTGGAAGAGGGGCAATCTTTATCAGTTAGCTTAAAGTTGGTAGTAAGAGGGGAACTAACCACTTTAGCTTTATCCATGTTGAACCTGCATAGCACCTTCTCAATATATTGCTCTTGTGATATATGCAACTTCTTGGCACCTCTATCACGGAAAATCCGAATGCCAATGATCTGTTTTGCTGGCCCCAAGTCTTTCATAGAAAAAGACTTGCTCAAATCTCGCTTCAATTGGGCAATTCTTCCAATGTTCTTGCCAACAATCAGCATATCATCAACATATAGCAACAAGATGATAAAGTCATCATCACCAAACTTCTGAAAGAAAACACAGTGATCTGAAGAAGTCTTTCGGTAGCCTTGCTTCCCTATGACCGACTCAAATTTCTTGTACCACTGTCTCGGTGCTTGCTTCAACCCGTACAAACTTTTCTGAAGTCTACACACGTAGTCTTCCTTCCCCTTAACTTGAAAACCTTCAGGTTGCTCCATGTAGATTTCTTTATCCAGATCACCATGAAGAAAAGCTGTCTTGACATCCATTTGCTCCACCTCAAGATCGAGGCTAGCCGCCAAACCAAGAACAACTCGAATTGATCCCATCTTCACAACCGGAGAGAAAATCTCATCAAAATCAATACCTCTTTTCTGACTGAAACCTTTAACCACCAATCTGGCCTTGTACCTCGGTCTAGAAGTATGTTCTTCAGTCTTCAATTTGTAAACCCATTTGTTTTTCAAAGCTCTCTTGCCCTTAGGCAGCTTCACCAACTCAAAGGTATTGTTCTCATGCAAGGAATTCATCTCATCTTCCATGGCTTCAAACCATTCTTTTTTGTGTTCATCTTCCATAGCTTCTGCATAACACTCGGGCTCTCCCCCATCAGTAAGTAAAACATACTCATGTGCAGAATAGCGTGTGGAAGGATGATGATCTCTAGTAGACCGCCTAAGCGGAAGGAATGGTGGCATATCAGGTACTGGTAACTCAGGATGAACGTCTTCATCTAAGTTTGGTTGCTCTTGAGCATCAACATCATCAGCACCCTGTTCTTCATCATGTTCTTCATCATTCTGAATATCATCTCCAAACTGTGAGTCAAAATGTTTAGGAGGAACCGGATCCAAGTCAATAAGATCATCATTATGTTGAGGAATTGTCTCCCTCTCAGCCTTCTCAACATCTTTCAAAGTTAGATCTTCCTCAAACACTACATCTCGGCTACGAACGAGTTTCTTTTGAACTGGATCATACAACCTGTACCCAAATTCATCTTGACCATACCCGAGGAACACACATGGCTTACCCTTCACATCAAGCTTTGATCTTTCATCTTTGGGAATATGCACAGATGCCTTGCATCCAAAAACTCGTAAATGACGGTATGAAACATCTTTGCCGCTCCAAACCCTGTCAGGAACATCAAAACGCAAAGGAACACAAGGGGTTAGATTAATAACATGTACCGCCGTATTCAAAGCCTCACCCCAAAAAGAAGCAGGCAACCCTGCATGTGAAAGCAAGCATCTGACTCTCTCAACCAAAGTTCTATTCATCCGCTCTGCTAAGCCATTTAACTGTGGTGTCTTCGGTGGAGTCTTTTGATGCTGAATTCCATGCTCTCTACAATAAGCATCAAAGGGGCCAATGTATTCACCTCCATTGTCAGTTCGAATACATTTAAGTTTCTTCCCTGTCTGCCTCTCAACTAAAGCATGAAACTGCTTAAACACATCCAATACTTGATCTTTAGTCTTCAAGGTATATACCCAAACCTTTCTTGAGTGATCATCGATGAAAGTGACAAAATATGAACACCCACCAAGTGTTTTAGTCTTCATAGGACCACAAACATCGGAATGTACCAGATCAAGTATGTTCTCCATTCTGAAAGGAGAACGACTCTTAAAAGCAAGTCTAGTTTGCTTTCCTGCCAAACAGTGAGAACACTTTTTCAAGTTGATATCATGCACACCAGATAACACATTCTTCTTAGAAAGAATAGACATCCCCTTTTCACTCATGTGACCAAGTCTCTTATGCCATAACTCGGTCATATCATCATTGTCTACAGCATTGACAATGCTCTTGGATATCTTCGGATGAGTCATGTATAACTTGGATTCCCTTTTTCCTCTTGCCACAATCAAGGATCCGAGTGTTACTTTCCACAAACCATTACCAGAACTGTTGTGGTAACCATCTTCATCAAGAAGACCTGTTGAGATAATATTGAGTCTCATATCTGGGACATGTTTTACATTATGCAAAACCAATTCCATCCCCGTGTCAAACTTCAAGCAAATATCTCCAATACCAGCAATCCTTGATAGCCCAGTATTACCCATCCTAACAACACCGAAGTCACCTGGTGTGTAAGATGAATAATAATCTTTTCGTGTTGCAACATGGCACGTAGCACCACTGTCAAGAATCCAACTCGAATCATCATTAGCAAGGTTGACCATATCATAATCATAACAAACAAAGAACTCATCTGTGGTGGTATTTACTTCAGTATTGTCATCACCATCATCATCTTTCTTGTGTTTGTTCTTCTGGTTGTTGTAGTTTTTCTTCTTGTTCTCTTTTTTCAACTGTCTGCAAAACTTCATCGTGTGCCCCTTTTTATGACAATGATAACATTCAACATCAGCAAATTTTCCTTTGCTGGAACTACTACGATGATTACCTCTGTTACTCGGGCCTCTGCTTTGACTTCTCCCCCGCCTTTCTGTGACCAAGACATCTGACTGTGAAGAAGAACCCTGTGACTTTCTTCTCGTTTCTTCATTCAGAATACTGCCTTTAGCCAATTCCATGGTGATAACACCATCTGGTGCAGAGTTGGACAAAGATGTCCTAAAAGTCTCCCAAGTATCCGGTAAAGTACCAAGAAGCCACAAGCCTTGAATCTCATCTTCAAACTTGATACCCATACCTGCAAGCTGATTTATAATACCCTGAAAGGCATTTAAGTGATCAGTAATAGGAGACCCATCAGTGTACTTTAATCTCATCATTTGCTTGATTAAGAACAACTTGTTATTTCTAGTTTTTCGAGCATATAACTGTTCAAGTTTGTTCCAAAGAGTACGAGCATGTGTCTCCTCACAAATATGGTTCAAAACATTATCATCAACCCATTGCCTAATATACCCGCAAACCTGTCTATGCAAAATAGTCCATTCTGCATCTGTTTTGTTCTCAGGTTTCTCAGTAGTAAATACAGGCAAGTAGTAGTCTTTAACATAAAGGAGATCCTCCATTTTTCCTTTCCAAACATGATAATTAGAACCATTCAAACTAACCATCCTACTTGTATTAGCTTCCATCGTTCAAACAGGTTAAGTCCCCAAACCAAGAACCAAGCTCTTGATATCAATTTGATAGGTAAGAACAATGGGTCACAACGGTATAAACACAATTACGGAAGCAAAACCTTCGTTTGACATCACTTACCCAAACCCGTATGAACCTATGAGGATGCAAACAAATAGGAAAAATAAAAACAACTCTAATCATCCCCTAACAGTCTCAAATCAGCCCCAAAACAGCAGAGAAAAATGTAATCAAACACACAGCAAGAACATCAAACTTTTAGCGTGGAAAACCCCAAAACGGGGTAAAAACCACGGGACATCTAGTGCCGCTTAAATTCACTATCAACGAGGAGAGATACACAAGGTCTTCTCTAGATAACACTAGAGGTATACAACAAACATCATAATCTTGGAATCAAGCATCAAGATATATGGCAACAATCAAAGAATAAGAAAGGAAGAATATCACCAAATAAGATGCAATCTGCCCAGGTATGAAAACGGACTTCCAGGCCTCAAAATCAAAATCCCAACGGTCAGAACCTTCCTCTCGATGTCAGGAAGCTACAGTCCGAAAATCGTGACGATCCGACGGTGCAATCTCCGGTGATCGAAAAAACACTGCAGATGGGTTTGGGTGATATCTTACTCCGAAAATCTCTTTCTTTTCTGTTATTTTCTTCTCCTCACAACTCTTCACACATCTTACTGCTAACCACAATAATAAGAGTCCTTAAATAGACCCAAGATGGGCCTCGATGTGTTGGGCTATTAATCCTCATGGGCTAAGAAAAAATACCCAACAAAAGCCATCAACAAGTTGTCCAGAAAAATGATAGGCTCAAGACAGAAACCATGGAGCTAAAACACGTGCTTAATGAAGCACAGCTCACGACCACTTACATCAATCTAAACGATCTTCAAGAAGATGATCATGCAAAAAAATAAAAATGTCCCGCCAAGTAGTTTGTTTTTTAAAACTATTACTATCAATATTCAGAAAGTAATGTGTCAGTTTTATTTGCTAGGTTGGTTTTTTTAACCCTAGTATTTGACAGATTTGAGCTAACTAATCAACGGGTTATACAAAACCCCAAGACATCATGTAATATATCGGAAACTTGTTTTGTGTCTTTTATATAGTTTCTTTGGTGCGTGGTAACTGGTAAGTTCAAGTTATCAGACGTAAGTAAGATTTTGCCATATCATAGACTCAAAGTCACGAAAGGGCATCTGATATGTCTAGCATTATCAAGCGCGTAATATGCTGATAACGTATTGATACATGATGCCATTACATTTCTCCATCAATCATTCGAGTGTGCCTAACGATGCTAAAAACCTGGTAACACCAATACTAAGAAGCATCATGAGAATCATATAAAGATATTCTTTGTTTTACAAGTGATGCTCAAGTTAGATACTATTGTCATTTGTCAAGAGGGGGTCCGTATTAGGAAACAGGAAAGGAGATCGACAATAGTATGAGGGGGAATCATAGATAAAGAAAGATGTCGATTATCAAATAGATGAGGTTGAAAATGTTACATTTCTGTATTCGATTCATAGTATTGTGTATATTGGTGTTACTAAAATATAGAATGTTATTGTCTTTAAATACATCTTAATTAACCCATTTATCAACTTATTACTCTAATGCAATAAACTTTTTTTCCATAATGTTAACTTCTCATCCACATGCTCATATATAGTAATATATGCCAATAGGTTAATCAATATATATGTGGATGTATACTAACCTATTGCGCTCAAATAAGTTATTATTGATAAATTTTTTCCAATGTCTGAAGTCATTTTTAACCCATTATGAACCCTTTTTAACCTTACCGTTGGAGATGCTCTTAGCATAAAAATTGCAAGCTATAATATCAAATGGCGTGTGCCGTGTGGCTTCAACTCTTCAAGTCAACACTACTACACAAACTATTTTTTGGTACGTTTTTTAGATACGGTTACACAAAAACCGTACCAAAAAATAAAAAAAAGATATTTGGTACGGTTTATAATAACTAGCTATTATTTGGTGCGGTTCTTTATTTTTTTTATTTTTTTGGTGCGGTTTTAAAATAACCGTACCAAATAAATGTCATTTGGTACGGTTGTTTTATAAACCGCACCAAATAACTTTTATTTGGTACGGTTATTTTAAAACCGCACCAAAAAACAAATTCAAACTACAGATCCCTCAACGGAAACATGCTCCCTTATCTCCCAACACATTCACTACCACTACCATCACATTTATTCTTCCTCAACCCAAATCTTTTACAACCAAAAAATTAAATACTCTTTCAACAACCATAATAAACTTACCTTAAACCTTACAAAACTACATAAAAGGTAATAATTGTAATTTTATTTATTTTACTCTTTCTAAGTTTTTCAATTTATTCTTAACATATATTGTTTTTGTATAGGTACATCATGTATCTAAAATAGAGCTTTTCAACTCATTCAAAAAAATTCGGATCATAAGGTGAGTTCGTAAATCTTTTTGTTAACATTATTAATGTTTATATTGTTAGTTCTAAATTGTATGTAGTTAATATGTTTATTTGTGTATATATAGTAATATGCATCTATAGGTTATAAGTAGATCCTTATATGAAATTAGTTAATACCCGTCCGAAACTAATCTAATAGAGATTAATTTCGGACAGTCCCCGTTTGGGACTGCCTTTTGAATATTTTGTCTCATTTAGGATGCGTATACATTCTAGCGGTTTGACTATTTAAGAAAAAAATTGGTATACATTTCTCCTTACTCCTTCGAGTTTGCGTTTTATACGCACACTTGGGGAGTTAAGGGGAAATGCTGCCGATTTTTTTAAAATAGTCAACCCGCTAGAACGTATACGCGTATGAGATAAAATATTCAAAAGGTGGGTTAGGATGTGCCGCATGTGACCACATATGTTCCATTCGTACATGCATATGATTTATTATGTTGTTTTAAATTTTCAGATGGAACGAAAATGGATGTACGGCTTGAACATTAGTGACTCGGAATATGTGAATGGAGTGCAGAGTTTTCTTATCGCTGCTGAGTCTGACCGAGTGGCTAAGGGAAATATTGAGATTTTTTGTCCGTGTTCGCAATGTAAAAATTTTGTACCTTATGATGATATCAAAGCGATTGAGTATCATTTGCTCAAATATGGCTTTGTTCGTAATTATACTTGTTGGTCGGAGCATGGGGAATCACTAGTTGATAATAGCACATCGAGTCATGTTTTAAATGCTAATGAGAACAATGAATCTTACATTAATGACAGACATGGAAATTTGAATGAGATGTTGCATGATTTGGATGCTAATGATGGTGATATTAATCAAGAAGATTTACAACAATTGTTTGAGGACGCAGAGAAACCAGTGTATGATGGTTGTGATTTTTCTATACTTTCAGCTGTTCTGGAGTTGTTAAAATTAAAAGCAAGTAGTAGTTGGAGTGATACAAGCTTCACAAAGTTGTTAGATTTTATGCACCGATTACTTCCCAAGAATAATAACTTACCCATTTCTACATACCAAGCTAAAAAAATAATGTGTCCAATGGGACTAGAGATTGAAAGGATACATGCATGTCCGAATGATTGTATGTTGTATAGAGATGAGTACAAAAACTTGCATGCCTGTGTTACTTGCGAAACATCAAGGTATAAAAAAGAACCAGCTGAAATTGATGATGATGTGACAAAAAATGGACCCCCAGCTAAGCTATTGTGGTATTTTCCCATCATACCAAGACTGAAACGGTTATTTGAAAACAAGAAAGAGGCCAAATTGTTGCGTTGGCATTTTGATCAGCGTAAAGATGACGGAAAATTAAGGCATGTGGCGGACTCCCCTCAATGGAGAAAGATTAATAACAAATTTCCAGAATTCGCTAAAGAGATTAGAAATATTCGCTTTGGACTCAGCTCAGACGGAATCAACCCATTCGGAAACATGAGCAGTCGTTACAGTACTTGGCCGGTTCTTTTATGTATGTACAATCTCCCACCGTGGTTGTGCATGAAACGTAAATACATCATGATGTCATTGCTAATCTCAGGTCCAAAACAACCTGGTAATGACATTGATGTGTATTTGTCTCCTTTGATTAACGATATGAAAACTTTGTGGAAACCGGGTGTAGAAATGTATGATGCCTATATGAAGGAGAAATTTCGTTTGCACGCTATGATTTTTTGCACTATAAATGATTTTCCTGCATACGGCAATTTGTCAGGATACAGCACGAAGGGTAAACAGGCATGCCCGATTTGTGAAGATGAGACATCCTCGAGGTGGTTAGACAATTGCAAAAAAACCGTGTTCATGGGCCATCGAAGATCGCTTCCAAGTAATCACCCGTATCGTGGTATGAGTTCGGAGTTTGACGTACATACAGAGTATGGACGAGTTAGGACACGATTTAGTGGAGATATTGCACTTTCTCGAGTTTCTAACCTTAACACTGTGTTTGGAAAAGGAAAAGGGCGTCAAATTGAACAAGGAACGTGGAAAAAAAGTCAATTTTTGGGAGTTGGAATACTGGAAGGATTTGGAAGTACGACATTGTATTGACGTTATGCACATTGAAAAGAACGTATGTGACAGCTTGTTGGGGTTGTTGTTGAATATTCCTAGGAAAACTAAAGATGGCATTAATGCTCGAAAAGATATGGTCTCATGGGGAATCCGGTTAGAGCTTTCCCCTGTTGAGAATGACAAAAAACGCACCTATCTACCACCAGCGTATTATACCATGTCAAAAGCAGAAAAAACACAATTTTGTAAATCCTTACATGATATTAAGGTTCCATCTAGCTATTCAGCGAACATTAGGAGCTTAGTATCCATGAAAGACTGTAAACTACAGGGAATGAAGTCGCACGATTGTCATGTTTTAATGGCACATATGATTCCCATCGCAATTCGTGGTTTGTTACCAAAGCATGTTCGACATTCAATCACAAAACTTTGTTTGTTTTTTAACATGATTCACTCGAAAGTGATTGACCCCGAAGTTTTGGATTCATGGCAAAGAGAAATTATTGTTACTTTATGTGAATTAGAGATGTACTTTCCACCATCCTTTTTCGATGCCATGGTTCACCTGGTGTCTCATATCGTTGGTGAAATTAAGGCTTTGGGTCCTATACATTTACATTACATGTTCCCTTTTGAGAGATATATGGGCGTCGTGAAGGGGTATGTAAGGAACCGGTCTCGACCCGAGGGTAGTATTGTTGAAGGATATGCTTCAGAGGAGGTCATCGACTTTTATACAAACTATTTGGAAGGTGTCAAAGGTATTGGTGTTCCTCAAAGTCGTCATGTGGGCAGACTTCATGGGGTCGGTACAGTTGGATCGAAACATTCTAGCCCAGATCAAAAGATTTTCGAGATTGCACATTTTGTAGTTCTTGAACATATGACATGTGTTGCTCCTTACATTCAGGAGCACATGAAAATGTTACGCGCAAAAAACATTGGTAGAACCGAGACATGGTATACGAAGAGGCATAATGAGCAGTTTGCTACTTGGCTAAAAGACAAAGTGGCATCAAACATGGGCCAACCAAACGTCGATAGAATAGTGGAAAGGCTGGGAGAGGGGCCAAAATTGCTAGTCAAAACATATCAAGGATACGAAATTAACGGCTATACATTTTACACTAAGATGAAAGATGAAAAGAGTACGGTGCAAAATAGCGGAGTTACAGTGATAGCCTCCACAGGGATTACAAAAAAGTCATATTACGGGGTGATACAAGAAATTTGGGAGCTGGATTATTATACTTTTAAAATACCCTTGTTCATGTGTAAGTGGGTAAATAATAGCTCAGGTGTTAAAGTTGACGACTATGGTTTCACACTTGTCGACCTTGGAACTGACGGTTATACGTCTGAACCCTTCATTCTCGCAAAGCAAGCCACATAAGTATTCTTCGTTCAAGACCCTAGCAATTCAAGATGGCACATCGTTATGCCTGGAAAACGACATATACTTGGTGTTGATAATGTTGTTGACGAGGAAGAATATGACCAGTTTGACGAGCTACCACCATTTTCAGCGGGTATTCCACTGATAGATGGCGACACCACATACTTACGATCCGACCATGATTAAGGCTTATGGGTTGATACACCGGGCGCCAAACGAAGGTTTGTATATATTATATAATTTATTTCAGAAATTAAATTAATATGTATGTTTAGTTTGTTAATTATACTTTTTTTAGAAAAAGTAAGCGGTCGAGGGAGGTGTTTCAAGAAATTTGAGCAGTGTTTATTTTTTTACGCATTTGTTCACAAGTTGTTCTTAAAACCTTTAGTTTTATAATTCGAGAAAACGTTTATCTCTTTTATGTATTTGTTACAAATTTGTCGCGAACCTTTAAGTTTTATGTAATTCGAGAAGACGTTTATTTATTTCATGCATTTTTAGCTTATTCAAATATATAGTTTTACATGTTTTATTGGACTTCTAATTTTTTTGGTACAGTTTCCCTCTTAAATCTTTTAGTTTCACCGCCAAAAAAATTGGTATCTTTTACACGTTGCTTAACCCTAGCCACCACAACCCCACTTCACACTTTTGACAAAAACCCTCAGACCCAACTTTCCCCCCATTAGTTCAGCCAAAATCATTCAATTCCCCTATTTATCATTCAATTTCCACCACGATTTTGGCAGCCAAACTTCCATAAACATCTTAAATCACAAAATCATTAAAAAAAAAACCCAAATTCAGATTTATTAGGGCAAAAAAAGGATTTGCAGTTTGAAGGATTTGCTCTTCCAATTCACCGCAAATACTCTCAAATCAGGTACCTAACTTTGATTGAAGTTGTGTTAATTTTTAATCTGTTTTCTAAGTTGGGTATTTTATAAACTTTGATTTATTAGTTGCTTAATAACCATGTGTCTACAATCGGCTTGTTAATTGGCTTGTTCTTGCTGAGCTGATAGCTACATTTGTGCTTTTAACATACATATGTGTTAAAAACATTATGTGATGAATAAAAACGTTTTATAAGGAAATGGGTCACACAGTACTGAAACCACCCATTTTGCCACCTCTATGGTTATGTAACTGGTTCAGAATATGTTTTAGGAATTAGGGATTTTGTGCTTAAGGGTACGTGTTTGTTTTAGCTTATTTAGTGTTAACAAAGATATGGTTGTACCTGGAGCAGGGATACGTTTTTTACTTTCTAAAGTGGGTTTTTTAAGATGAAATAAATGGTTTTTCATTATGGTCCTTTTATCGTATTACGGGGTCTTTGAATCAGTTTTTTGTTGGCTTATGAACTTATCAAAATGATTTACTCCTTCACATACTTGTTTATTCAGGTAAGTACCAAAATATATTCATACAATGTCAGGGCGGGGGCGGGGTAAGCGAGGTGTATCAAGGGGAGCCAGAGAGTTTGAAGGAGCAGTGTATGAAATTGAGTTTTTTAAGGGTTTACCATGTGGCAAAAACCGACACCGCTTCACTGCTGATTTTAATCGATTTGTTGAAAAACATTGTAATTACTGGGAGTCGTGGAAAAAAGTAAAGGGCGAACCATACGATCGCGTATGGTCAGCAATCAAGGTATTATATTATATACCAATTCATATATTATATCTAATCAATATATGTATGAATGAATTATTTCATTATTTACCTCTTTTGTTTATCATTAGGTTCGCTGGAATATTCCAAACGATGATGCTAAGAAAACTATGCGTAAGAAAGCTAACGAGGCATTCAGGAGATTCAAATCCAAGCTCACTCAACAATTTGTTGTAAAGAAAAATAACAACCCTAAAGCAACATACGGGGTCGTGAACATGACACGTTGGGACGAGTTCGTTGTTAGCCGTGAGTCAGAAGAATTTAAGGTGAATATATACTTTTACGTGTGATCATACTAATTATATAAATGTTGCTGATTGTGTTTTTTTACTAACGTGTGTAGCTCAAAAGTGATAAAGCTAAAACAAGTGCACTTCAAAACAAAAACCCTTCCCGACTAGGACGTACTGCTCTTAATGAATTGGAGGACACTTGGAGGTTTGAATGGGACCAACTAGTATTACAACACCCATGGTTGAGTGTTATACAGAATGATCGTTCCAAGAAATATGCTTTAACACACTTACCAAAAGACAAAACATTGGGCACAAGACCGTTGATAGAATCTATGGAAGGAACACTTCGACAATTGGTAAAATTAGATATGCTGATATCACAATATATATATATATATATATATATATATATAATATAACAATGTGTAATTTCTAATGATGTTATTGTTTATGTGGACAGGCACAAAAAGAGCAAGACATGCGGGAAGATGGTACATACCATGTGTTAGGAAGAGATCCGATTACAGAAGTGTTTGGAAAAGAGCACGGGGGACGAACTAAGGGGGTATCTACCGTTCTTGGAGTAAGGACGGCCTTAGGGTGGGTGAAAGGAGATAAGGAGAGACATCACGTTGTTGACATTGAGGCCATTACGGAGAACGTCACAAAAACAGTTACAGCCGCGTTTCAAGATAAATTTGACAGTCAAAAAACTCAGATGGACAGTCAAAAAACTGAGATTGAAGGGTTGAAGGCTATCGTGGCACATCTAGAAGGGAGAGAGAGCCCGACTTGTCTTGATTCTAGTTGTGCGTCTGATAAATTCGATGACCTTGAGGTAATTATGTTTTTGTAAATATTTTATATGAAATTTGTTATTATAACTAAGATGGCAATGTTGTGTAGGATCCCGCTCCCTGTGATTTGCTATGGCCTTATGGACCTGATGAGTTTCGAGTAGCTATAGGGAAGGTTTATCCGACTAGGGATGCGACACTACATGGATCTTCTATGTCCGAGGGTCACATTAAGGTGCAAGTTGATACGGTTGAAGATGCTTATAAAGCAATACCTCTGCCCAAACAGACCGATAAAGCTCAAAATTTGGAACAATCAATCTTGGAATTTATTGAATGGCCTCGGAAAAAAATCAAGGTTAGTATTGTTTACTTAAGTGTTTCCTGTCGAATATGTAGTTTATTAAATAATGTGCAAAACTGAAATACCAATTTAATAGTTGCAGCAGAGCTGCCATTTGTTACGATTTTTTATGCTAGCTATGACGAGGTTTGTGTTAAATGCAGATACACCAAACAATCTTACCATGCTACTCTATGAGTCGCTCTCCTCCTGGTCCAACTATGTCATGCCAAACCCCGTTTAGCGATTTAAGTTCAAGTTCATGTTATCTCCCTCGAACGGTAATCGCACAATCATTTTTCTAATTGCATATTTGCATACATGAAGTTGGGTACAAACATACATGGCTGATATAACAAGTTGTCGTGTTAATGCAGGAAGAAAATCTAATGCCATTCGAACACCAAATGCCATCAGGGGGTTATATGAGTTTGGTATTCCTTCAATCTTTATACTTAGTTATTATGTGTGTGGGTGTGTTTATGTATAACGAGTTGATATATCTGACATGCTTTTTGATTTAGTTGGAAAGTCAAGGTGCATTGCTTCCTCCAATTCCAACAAGTTGGCCTCAAATGGTTGTCATCGCTTATTTAACTTGCATTAAAATCCGTAAGTATATTATGTATTTCTTGACTTGCTGTAATGTAATGGTTTGTTAATGTAGGTCGAACAACCAATGTCATCTCATCCTTCAACTACTGAACCTGTCGAGCCAAAACAAACCCAAGAGGATAGAATCAAGGAGCGGCTTGATAGAGTAAAATTCCGGCCGAGAAGCATTCAAGGTTCTGTGAAACGATTCGCGAATTGCAAGAATATTTCAATTGTCGCACCTCTCGAGATGTATGGCGGACCTTGGAGAGAGTGGATTGAATATGAGGCAATTTTGGATTTGCACATCGAGGCGAAGATCGATATTACTTTCATACATTGGTGGACGATGTAAGTTGGCTTATGTTCTGTTTTTTATTTTTTTATAAAGAAAATTCACATTTATTGCAACCGAACACCCTCTTATAGCACCAACTAATACCGCCTAACAGCTGCAACCAAACACTCCCTCAATACCCCTAACAGCAGCAACCAAACACCCCTTCAGTACAACAGCATCAAACACCCGCTAACTCATATTTGTTATTCTTGATAATAGGCATTTATATTCGAAGGCCAAGCGTCTTCCTGACAACAAATGCACTTTTCTGAATCCACATCTAATCACATCAAGTTAATGTCGTTGAAAAGAAAATGAAGTCATAGAACACATCATGGATGCCAAGAGACTAAATTCGGGGAAAGATATTTACATGGCACCTTATATGAAAGAGTAATATCTTTGCTTGTTATTTCTAATTTATTATATGTGCTCTGTATATAACGCTTAAACGCTAAAACTTTTGTGTAGTGATTCTCACTGGGTTCTGATGGTGCTTTGCCCGAACTCGAGGAAGGGCTATATAGTGGATTCGTATGAGTATGAGAAGAAAAATGAGAACAATTACTATTTCCCAGCGATAGTAGAAAGGTAATTTCTTTAATAATGACTTTGAGTTGACATGTATATGTTGAGAAAATAGTTGAAGTTAATGTCATTCCGTTGCTTTTCAATTTAGTGCTCTCGACACCAAATTCGATTGGACGATGGTTAAGGTAATCAATCTATGACTGTTGTGTATATATAATATATTTAATTTGGTTGTCACATTTGTGTAACTATGTTTGTTTATTTGAGTTTAGTGTTTTCAACAAAAGGGAGGATGGGAATGCGGCTACTATATGATGAAGTTTATGTTTGACCTTGTGATAAATAAACAAGCCGACTTTCCACACAGTGTAAGTATATTTCATTTCTTGCTTGAAATTATAGCGGGTTGGCTGAGATTGGCTTGGGTCGGCTGCTGTTGCAGCGGATCGGCTGCCGTTGCAGCGGGTCGGCTGCCTTTGCAGCGGGTCGGCTGCCTTTGCAGCGGGTCGGCTGCCTTTGCAGCGGGTCGGCTGACTTTGCAGCGGGTTATGTAATATAGGGGGTGTTTGAATTAGCTTGTTTTGATGAGCATATTGGCTTATTGGATGATAATTGAAATTTCCCTCAAATCCCTCGTGAAAAGACTTAGTGTACGAGAATACTTGTAAAGTTGGGAGTCTTTTAATTACACCATTTACCAAAAAAATAGTGTACACTACGAGGTACTTATACATGTAAACTGAAAAGTCGCGTCTTATGAATAAAATACAGTGATTTATAAAGCACACAAAATGCGTGGTTTACTCAAGTATGTGTTTAGTTTATTATTAGTTAATAGATGAAATATGATTACAAAGCATCTCTGGTCACTTTGTTTAACCAGTTTTGAGTAGGGGTTCCACTAATTTCATCTGTCTCGATTTACCATATTGTAAATTTGTCCATTTCATGCTTTGATCAAGCTTAGTAAAAATAAATGGTCTAAATTTGCCTACTACTACTTGCTCCTAGCTCTTTTTCAGAGAACCATCTAAGAGATACTTATTTGTTTTTATAGCTTTGGGATGATTCACGCCGTCTAAAACCGTTGGAGATCGACCAAGTGGCTCTTTTGACGTTGAATGAGTTTTATAGTGTCGTAGTTGCTCCTTTAGATAAAATGGCGCCTCAATAGTTAAGTAACTGTAATGGATAACACTTTTGTGTAACGATAACACTTTTGTGTAACTCAAATTGTTGCGATGTTTATGTAGAATGTCAAGTTTGGTTATTATTGTTTGTGTATGCGTGTAACGATTGGGTCTGCTGCAAAAGATATTGTGAGTAGCGTTTGGTTTAAAACTGGGTTTGGGTCTGCCGGAAAATAAACGCATATATTTTTTTTTTGATCAAACAGACTTAGTGCGGTTTATTTAAAAACCGTACCAAAAAAGAAAACTGGTATGCTTTCCTGAGTGCAGACATTTGGTGCGGTTGTCAAAAAAACCGTACCAAAAAATCATCTTTTGGTGCGGTTTAGAACCGTACCAAAAAACATTTTATTTTTTGGTACGCTAGTATTTGGTGCGGTTTTAAAACCGTACCAAATAAGCTTTAAAACCGTACCAAATGAGAATTTTGTGTAGTAGTGCAAGTACGATATATGTGCAATAGCTAGAGGCAACAATGATACAAAAATGAAGAAACTGAGGCAACAATGAGAGTCAATGGTTGTATGACATTAAGAAAATACCTTCTGGTATCATTAAGAAAAATGGATCTTCGGACGTAACTGCATTTGTTTATCGTTTCCTCCTTTACAATGGTTGTGCAGCGGGTCGTCATAGCATGGTGTCAAGATTCAGCTACATTAACATGTATTGTATATTTGTGTAGCATATCTTATTTTACAATCAACATTTAAATTAGTCCTATACAGTTGCAACTAAACAGAATGTATATATGATGTAATTGGCTAAACGTAATGGGATGACCTTTTGCGGCCGGTCGTTGCATGTGGCAATAAAAGGGACCTGGTCACCTCACTACGCCGACCGAAGCAAGACTTGGTCACCCTCAACCTTTGCAAAGTTAGGGTCTTTTGCACGACCTTGCAATTGGAGGAAAATTTCGTATTAAAAAAAATTAACTCTTTCTTTTATATTTTTATTTAAAAAATAAATAAACAATCCTCATTCACTATAAAATCTCACTTTTTATATCATTTTTAATCACAAAACACATACATTTTATACACTTTCATTATCTTTTTTAAATGGCTTGTTCGATACCACAAATGGACGATGAAATTCAAGCTTTGATTCAAAAACAAATTGACGAAGATATGGTTCATCAGAAAGCGATTATGGATTTAGCCTTGCAATTTGATAATGCATGCACAACTAAAGAAGATTTTAGAAAAGCATACGAGAAATGTAATCACATTCCACAAGAAAGCCATGCTTTGATCGACACTTTCTTAAAAGAAGGTTCTGATAAAGATTACGAGCTAAATCTTTCTATGTACAGAAAAGCAGCAAAACTAGAAAAACAAATGAATGCTAAGTTAGCTTAGATAAATGAAAAATACAACCACCGCTCAGAAATCCATATAGGTGGTTTGTCATCACAGACACATGAGATTGGTGATGTATACCTTACTGCGAAAGAGTTACATCAACTACAT